>CM043702.1:76940819-77140819 GCA_023935145.1 Bretschneidera sinensis | reverse complement strand
GGAGATTCGCAGGAAAAAGTATAAATGGAGCAACCACCAGGATTTATTGCGAAGAAAGAGCAAGAAAATGGATGCAACAATCAAACAACTGTAGCTGAGATGAGAGCTGACATGCCATACCGGAGGAAGCCTTTCATTAAAGAGATTTTCCTGTTAGAGATAGGGGCTAGACCGAAGAGTTCTCACGAAATAACTTGTTTCGATCAGTGAAATTTAAGCACGATCGGGAATGGGAGACAATGAACTGACCCACTCTTCTTGTCTGCTCTTTCTTCTGGTTGTAGGTCACAGCTTCGAGATCTCTGATCAGGCCTGGCATTGAGGTTTTCCTTCTTTATCTGCCAGCACACCATTATCAACGGAAGTAAAGTAAGCTATCTAGTAAGGTACTCAATTCAATGAAGTGGGCTGACAAGATTGACCTTTAACTATGAATTCAACAATGAAAATGAAAGGAGTCTTTCCAAAGCTCTAGCACATGCAATTGAACCAAGATTAGAATGAGCTTCTTCTTGCGCTTGATCTCTCCCCTACTCTGGGAATCATTTATGATAGTCTCTTCTGACCGTTGTAAGGGTAAAAATGGACTTCTCCCATTTAAAATCTCAGTTGGCACAATTTTGACCAAATCTATAACTGATGACTAATGGAACATGTAACAAAAGGAGATAAATGTTCTGTAAATTCAAAAAAATAAATATGATAAAAGAGGTAACTGTAATTTTTAAAAATAAAGAGATTTAATGAGGGGTTTCACTGGACCTCAAAGAGATCAAATGTTATTTACCCTACAGAAATTACCAACAAAATAACTAGTAAGTATTACTTGCGAACATTTTCACGTTTTAGTAGAAAAACCATAAGAAAATATTAGAGTGCATAGAAACTAAAAAACAGACAATAATATGATAACACAGGTCTCACATTTAGTAGTCTAATAAAGAAGGTATTGAGTTATATGTAAAACCATATGATTCAAAAAAATAATATAAGTTAGAACACTTTTGGATGATGAGCACATAGTGTTCAAAATGACAGCCCAAACTCAATATCATATAGATATTTAGTATTTTGAGTTTACTTAAACCTCCTAATTTGAGTGATGATGAACTCATAGTGTTACATACAATCTCTGGCAAATGTTTTATTTCCTCAAACATCTTTTTGTTTCTATTGAGATTTTAGATTATAAATTACAAACTCTCTTTATTTCTTATCTCACGTCGTAAGTTTTGGAAAGTTTTCTTGTGTTTATATGTGGCAATGAAATATATATATATATATATATATATATATATATATATATATATATATATAGTATCTTAAGAAAAGATCTAGTGTGTTATGATCCAACGTGATGGATTGTGGTACTTTAGTGGCTGCACCTGGCACTTGCGTGAGATTTAAATCAGATAGTTGAATTTTTATGTCATTTTGTTCCTGACAAAAAACTATTTTAAAACAATAATTTTTTTTCTAAAAAAAAAGTTTTTGTTCATTTTTTCATGGAAAAATAATTGTTGTTTGAGCAGTCATCTTAGGAGAAAGAGGTGTGAATTGCAGCCATTGAGAATCTATAAATACAGATTCTGTTAAATAAATAAAAAAAACTAACTGTTTTTCTTTAAAAGTCTCTTCAAAGTTTCCACATAAATTATTTTGAAAATATAAAATATCGTTAGCTATATATTTCAAACTTTGTTGTATGTTGAAAGTGAATTACATCAAACTCAATAACTTTTGAGCAAGGCAAATATCAGTTTAGATAAGAATAATTAAGATCTAGAGAATCTAGACTAACCAAAATCATTCTCTACGCAGTAATAACTTTTTGAAAAACCTTTTATCAAGCAACTATTTGGAATTAGCAATTCATTTACTTTGGGTATGATAATTGACACCCATGTGCACCTTTCCCTAATTGCTACTCTAGAAAAGTGCTCTATGATATCAATTTATATTGGGCTTGTTTAGAATAATTTAAAGTAGATTTTGATTCGGTGTTTAATTTTTAAAATTTATAAAATATTTAGTTAAATTAAATCACTTATTAATTAATAATTTAATTGTTATTTGATGATGTTTAAAGAGATTGATTTAATTTAACTACTTTTTATAGATTTTCAAAAATAAACATAAACTTAAAACCAACTTTAAGCTATCTACTGAAATATATATATATATATATATATATATATATATATATATATATATATATATATATATATATGCTAAAGATAGTATTTACCTTTAAGAAATTTTATATAATTATGGAGAAAATATTTTTTTTCTCTAAATACTATGGAATTTGAAATTGCATTAACATGTATGAGGCTTTGGAGGGCTCAAATAAATTAAAAGTAGACAATACTATAAAGTTAATAGTATGTGCTTTAGGAACGGTTACTGTTTGATCAAAAAGCGAAATAAGAAAGGAAATAAACAAATAAATAAAGTTTGCAGTGATGTATTATGTGGTTGCTACTTGATAGTATCATGACCTTAAATGGAAAAGATCATGGTCCTATTTGTTAAAGATGACATGGGTTGATTAGACATTCAAGAAAATAAATAAACTGTTGAACACAAAAACAAGATGACAGTTGCCACATGTGGGTTTCCTAGTCTTTGATTAGGATTCCAATTGAAAAGGGTGTTTGTGAAAATGATCTTTAATGTAAAGCTTGATTTGAATTTACAAGTATATCTTTATATATATATATATATATATATATATATATATATAAATGAAGGGAAAATTTAAATTTATTATAAATATAATCTTAAAATCTTAATGTATTTATCTAGTCATTTATTGTTTATTAACAAGTATCTATGAGCACTCGTTAAATACCTAATGGATTTTCTTCAATTTGAAGTATTCGAGAACTCATTCTTTAATTGCTTAAAAAATTCAGATATATAAGAAATTTTACAAAAATCACTCTAGAGGTTAGTAATATTTAGGAAAAAAATACACATTAAAAGCTCAAACCCATAACCTAATGAGTGTCATACGTCTTAACCACTAAGCTAGTGTTCTTGTTGTGACATTATTACACTTCATAAATATATAATATATGTTATCTAGTTTAATAATAATTACAAACTATTTAATTAATAACTTACAAGTTACAACAATATAGAAATATAAGTTATACTTCATATAATTTATATATAAATATAGATATTAATATTTATAAAATTATAATCATCACACTATAGAGAGTTAGTAAAGTATTAAACGTTGATAAAAATTAATTAATTAATTTAAATTTAAATTATTTTTGTTTTATTATTCTAATTAATTAATTAATATTATTTTATTAAAATTTTGAAACACCCCAATGGTTTCAAAAGACATACGCCCCAACGCCTTGGGGTTTATGCACCAACGCCTTGAGGCAAAACACCTTGCCCAACACCTTCACCTTTGAAAACACTTGGCTATAGTAACATGCACGCTATCGCAGTTCTAGATCCCTTGATGTGATTACTCAAGTAGAATCCATCCTTTACGGACAAATGTCATTCCCTGTAAGGCTTGAGACTCATAAGTCATATCCCAACAACGTCTCACTTTGGAAGACAAGACAAAGAACTCACTAGAGTCTTTATAAAGAAGTTCTCATCTTCAAGACAAAATGGGGCAAGATAAATAAAAGAGAAACATACAGTAAGAGGTAAAAACTAGAGAAAACTCCAAGTACATTGTAACGACCCATCCTGAGTTGCACACCCCCGAAACAGTGTCGTCACTTTTTGAAATCCCAGCAGACACATATATCCAACAATATAAAAACAACAACTGGATGATTTACATACATAAATCCTCAACTCTCAACAGGGGAGTTACATTATTTAGATCTCAACTGAACAATATATACAACATATTATGCATGAATATTGACAAATATATTTTTTTCTTTCTCATTAGTCTGGGGATATGGACCACATAGCTTACAGAAAATGATTTAGTCTGAATCTCCGCTCACCATTCTATCTGTCCTGCCCGCTACCTGAAATCATTGTACAATGAGGAATGAGCTTCACAAGCTCAATGAATTAAACTTACTAGGAGTATTCAATTTGTATAATTAGTCTTCCAATATTCATTCATCTATATCTCATATATTTTGATAATAACATTCTATTATCACTACTAATATCAAATCCCCATCCTTTATAAACCTTTTCTTCTCATATAAGTAATCATCATCTTGAGACTATCAATTCTATCTCATAATTATCTCATTATGAGGTTCACAGCATATAATCAGTCACCCTGATAATTCTCATCATTTCATATTTCCATATTTCTTCTCAGCATAATTGTTTCTCTGTGACACTCATTCATCTATCAATAAATTTGTAATCATGAATAATACTTTAGCATCTCAATAATAAAATCAATATTTAAAACAGATGCAATGCATGAATTATTAATTGAAAACATCTTCCCACATGTCAACATGTTTTAGCTTAGACCGGCTGTCCTTCTGGTTCTTTTATTTTATTTAGACCAGCTGTCTTCCAGGTTTTTTTTATTTCATGCATATGCATATGAATAATAATATGAAATATGCATATGAACAATAATATAGAAACAATCATGTATTCAAACATTCGAATTAACTATCCTGATTATTCTCAAATTATTATTTGAAAAATTCCACTAAATTCCTCTCCTTATAAATCATATCAAATCATCAACCATAGCTCGTCAAGAATTTCACTTATCAACTTTATTATTAAATTGACTCATTATTCCAATAATATTATTTCTCATAAAATAATTCTCTACACATCTATTATTCCTAACATACCTATCAACCAACTTTCATCTATCACTAAATCATAAGTTAATGATTTATTCAAATACTATCACTATATATTTCATATTTGTCTTGATTACTTAAAGTAAATCTAACTCACCACGTAGCACTTAGAGCTACCCGTGGATCACCTCCTTCCCTTTCCTGCTCCTCTCAGCAATTTTCCCTAGTTGCTAATTGTCAACACATGGCATAATATTTATATTAAAAATTTTAATTTATTCTTCAATTCCTTCATAATTCACACCCTTTGAAAATTCCCACATTGAATTCCGAGAATTTCATGTGTGCTAAATTTCAAAAATAAACTTCATTTTATTACCTTTTGTTTTTCTTAGAGCTTCCTGTGACTCTTTACAAAATTTTCCCGTAAACCTCTTTAAAACCAAGTAGGATTTGGTAAGAAATAAATAAAGAATAAAGTGTGTGTGCGTGTGTGTGTAAATTTGCCACCGTTCGCTTAATGTTGTGCTGCTAAACATGCAACCTATTTACCATCCTTTGTAAACACCTGGACTCCAGGTGTTGCCACATTATTTTTTTAATATTTTTTTTACCTTTTTTTCTTTGTAATTACACCACCGCGCATCCAGTTTTTTTTCCAAGAGAATTATTTTATTCAATAATAATTCTTTCACGTATATATATTATTTTAATTCCATGTTATATTTATCAAATTACTTCTTTACCCATGCTTTAAGAACATGAGTATTACATACATGAAGAAAACACATGAGGATCAAAGAGAATTATCCTAGTTCTCTCCTCCTCCCAAATATCCCTTCGCCTTGACACAATCCTCCTTTATACTCTCCTTCAAAAGTATCCACTGATTTAAGCGTCAAAGGGTCCTCCTCGGAGTGTAACGCTCCAAGAGACTTCTTTTGCAAGTGTTTGAACACTTCAAGCTCAGAGGAAACATTCCATTTCCAAGCTCTCTCATCTAGGCCAACCTGAAACAACACCTCGTTGAAGGCCATCAAAGACCAGGTATCCCCTACAATATTTTTTTAGCTTCAACTAATTGGTGCTGTCAATGGGATATAAAAAACAAATTTATCTCATGATGCCACCTAAAAGCCCTTAAACAGTCTCATCATACGATTCCTGAAACTTTAACCTTAATATGCCTTATTCAAATCCATATAAACCAAGAAGAGCAACACAACACCCTCTAAATAACACGCGGATGGATGCAACCCTAACCAAACCTTAACGAATCATAAAAACCCTAAGGATCATGACGGGTGGAATCCATCCAGCCTCTTGATCACACAAATGGAACTAAACTTGACTCGAGCTAAACATATTCAAGACCACGACCAAAAGAGCCGACACATTAACCATTCTCAAAGATCGAGAAGAAATAGTCATCTAGACGAGAAGATTGAGAAGAAATAGTCATATCAGCTAGGATCAAGCATCAGCACACCCCTCCTTGAAGAGGAAGGTGGACGAAGCCAAACCTATCACCTCCTAAACTCTCAAGCTCAACTCTCATCCGATTCTGAAATGTTCCTAACCCTTAGTGAGGAGCAAGGAATGGTGAGCTGCTCAAGATCCTCTAGAAGTGAAAGTCAAGAACGATTACATTTGACTTGCTCTAAGGACCAGCAACCACGAGACCTCGGGAAAAATCAGGCCCTAAGAGGATTCACTCACTTTAAAAATCAAACTGAGGCCCTAATAATCCCGAAGTGCCAAAAATCGAGCCATGCGTAGAAGAAGACCAACCGAGCAATGGAGACCAACAACTCTCCAAAGTGCCCATGAACTCACAGGAAGATTTGTATCAGCCATTATCCCATACTCAGAAGGAAACGATATAGATCAGGACTTACCTTCACCCCCAAGATCAATCAAGTTCCATCAAGGTTCAGGATTGGAAATTCAAAGTTCACTCTCTTTGACAATGGTAAAATAAGAGGATTAAACTCTAGGTATGTTTAGCTCTATCCAGAAGCTAACAAACCACCCCAAGAGCACCTCACCAACCAAGGGAAGAAGCTCGACCAAAGAATAGCTTTAGAGACCGTCCTTGATGATCTTTAAGTCCCAAGCTTCAGTCACCACTTGCCCTACGAGTTCCCTAGCAACTCTCTTTAACTGAGCAAAGGAGATCCTAGCAGCCGAAGCAAGCTAAACCTTGCAAGGAAGAAATTCAAAACACATTCAAGCATTGTTTGCTCATCACCAAACACTTTGGGATTTACCAAAAAGAGGTAAAAGAGAAAGCAACTAAGTCAAGTTTAGCCTATCTAAAGTATACACACCTTAGAAGCGCATCGGCATAGAAAGGCCTTCACCTTGAGTAAAGGACTAAAGTAATATGCTAAAAATGAGTTTGCGTAAAGATCCCACCTCAATCTACCTAAAATATAAGACCTCAAGAACCCGAAGCAAGAGACTTAAGCTCCATTGGATCACTACTCTAGTCAGAAAAAGAAGAAACAAGAAAAGAACAGTTTTAACAATTGTAAAAATTCTTGTAAACTCTACTTAGTAGAAGTAGTAAAGATATAAAGGTGAAGAGGAATGAAATAAAAAATGAAAGCTAAGTCCTATGACGATGACTCCTCATCCTCGACCTTTTCAATAACCTTGGCTTCTACAGTCCTCTCCACAACCTCTACCACTTTGGCAACCTCTCATTCTATATGTTTCTCAGAAGAATCTAGGATCTCCAAGCTAGCCTAATCAAGTTCAGGCCACTTCTTAGCATCTTCTGCCTTAGCAGCATCGAAGCCCACTATGTAATACTCTAAGGCTTCCTTTAGAAGATCCTTCCTGTAGCCCAGAGAGCTACAATACTTCTTTACGACAGAGGTTTTGGCCTGACCCAGTTGGGACCGTAGTTCTTTCTCAACATTCTGAATATGAACCGCCTCGGCACTAAGACAACTCTCAACCTCATGAAGTTGGGCGATTTCAGAACCAAGTTGACTCTCGACATCTTGAAGTTTTGCTACTTCAGCTTTCAAAGACGCCACTTCCTCCACGATAGATAGATGGTCGACATTGAAAACAGCCAGAGAAGTTAGCAACTTCTCCCTCTCGAGCTCTATATTGTTAACTTGACTAGAGAGGGCATCCCTATGAATTTTTCCCTCCTCCAACTATTTTACAAGATCTGAATCACTTTATAATATTTCAGCAATGGTATCATCTATAGACTGGATAGAGTGGCTTAAGAAAAAAAAAATACATGCTATCCTACACCAAAAACAAATCACTTAGAAAAAGTTAAGGAAAACACAAATCAGAAGACCCAGATAAAAGATCTTTACCTTGTAACAGTGGTCTAAAGTATTGACCATCAGCTAATGAGAGGTTATGAGCCTCATCAAATCGATATCAGTAGGAAGAGCAGACCCTCACAACAGATGACGTACAATATCTACACTGTCGAAAGTTGAGTCTGTGTGCTTTATCTGCCAGTTCAAACGGTGAGTCTCGAAACTGGAGTCCCAAAGAGCAGAAGAAAAAACTCTAAGGATAGAAGTTGAGTTCTCTAGAGTAGTAGAGAAACCCCCGAGAACAGGAGTGGAGTTCTCAAGGGTTATGGGTGCCGAGCTAAAGAGAGGGACAACAAGGACAACCTCAAGGGAGAGAACCCCCTCATCACCGGTCTCTAACTCAATCCTATAAGAAACCTCAGTCTCTTGAATCAGGTCATCGATTGTCTTCTTTTCAGTAGTAGGAACCTCAAATTCTTACCCCTCCACTCATTGGTTCTTAGTTTGTTGAACCTTAACTAGCTGCTCTGCGATCCCGTCAACCTCAGGTCATTTCACCTCAACCAGTTTGGTCAAAGGATCCTTTGTCCTCACCCTTTTCCTTCCAGGCTGGTCATCAGAAAAAGATTTGGCAATCTTGGCCCTCTTCTTCTCTCGGGCCATCATGGAGACTTCGGTTTGGCTGAACACGGCATCTTTTACAAAAGAAAGATCAGACTACTAGAAAGATACCAATAGAGATAATGAAGAAAAAAAGAAAAACTTCATGAACAACTCTTCACTACCAACATGAGAGCTAAGAAGATCTAAACTAAGCTAGTGGGCCCTCAACTGCGACTCGTTTGTATAGTTTTTATCAAACATTCTAGCCCTAGCTTTTAAGACCTTACCGACCGCCTATTTTTTCTCATCATCCAAGAAGGGTTCCCTTTAATTAGGTATCTCCTCGGACTTCTACTCCAGTAAAACCTGATGAGATTCTGTCCCCTTCACGAAGTAGAACCATTCCTTCTAGCTCTTAATCAGGGAATGAATGTTTAGAATCTTCCTTTCTCTCATTGGGTAGAAGTTGAACCACCCGTTGTCGGTATGTTTTTTCAGGGCGTAGACCCACCTAAACATCCGCACCTTAGATTTCACATCTCCATTGCTGAACACAACATACTTTTTCAAAGCCAGCATAAATCCCACAATGTACCTCATCCCGTTAGGGAAAAGTTGAATAGTGCAGATAGCATAATAATTTATGATCTCCCTAACATCAGGATCGATAGAGAATTTTAACCCCACCTTTAGGTGGTCAAGATAGTAGTAGAGAGTGTATGATGCCTTGTCCCTCAAGAGAGTGAATGCCCTTTTGTCAGGACCAGCACGCCTAACTCTCCACTTAGAGGGAAGAGAAAACCTAGTGGGTATAGACTCTAAGTCATTTTTTGAGATATGATTGGGGATTCCCCTAGCCTGGAAAATCTGACTAGTAGAAACTACCATTCCCCAACTCTCAAGATAAACCTCTTTCCTCTTAGTCTTTACCTTCTTAGACCTACTAGTCCTAAAAGTAGACATGGTGTGATAGCAAAAAAGAAGTGGGGAGGAGAAAACATACCAAAATAGAAAGGAGAAATCTGGAAGCTTGAAGAGACTTGCAAAGAGAAAGAAGACTCTTGTAGAACTCTAAAGAGTATAGAAGACTTGGAGCACTGAGAGATGGAAAACAACCAAAATGAAGGAAAAAAGAAAAAAGTAAGAAGCAAGGGGTCCTTTAAATAGCCTTTGAAAAGTGAACCATTGCAATGTCGCGTCACTAATATGCCCTTCATGCTGATGAAAAGGTGCTTCAGGAAATTGAAACGTTCACTCGATCATTAAATGTGACAGCTCATAAAGGCACATCGGGGATTGAAATGTCCCGTCACAAATGCATAGGTTTAGAAACATCAATCAAATATTTTGGGTAGGCCGAACGAGCCTAAGCTCAAAGATAAAGACGTAAAAAAATTTCAATTCCCATAAAGTTCAAATCCTACGAAGCTGCATAGCTCCATCAAAGCCTAAGCATCGTTCATCTTCAAGAGTTGACTATAGTAAACAAGTCTTCCCGAAGTGGAACTAGGCAGTTCCAAAGACATACAATTCCACCCCGATCAAACAGAAATTACAAATTCAGTCATATCACTCATCTTCAATAGTTGATCATAGTTAACAATTCCTCCCAACATGGAACTAGGCACTTTCGAAGTAGTATAATTCCACCTCGGTTAAAATAAGAGTCATATTGCTCATCTTCAGCAGTTGATCACAGTAAAAAATTCTTCCTGACGTGAAACTACGCGCTTTCAAAGTTGTACAGTTCCACCCTAGTCAAACAGGAATTATGACTTAAGTCACATTGCTACTATTTAAAAGCTGACTACAGTCAACAATTCCTCCTAATGTGGAACTAGGCGCTTTCAAAGCCGTATAGTTTCATCTTGGTCAAATAAGAATTATGACTTTAGTCATACCACTTCTTTTCGGGAGTTGACTACTGTCAACAATTTCTCCTGACGTGGAACTAGGCACTTCTAAAGCCATACAATTCAATTCCAGTTAAAAGGAATTAACACAAAGGGTTTGAAGGTTTGTGTCTTGGGATTCCTACCACAGTGGAGTAGTGATTCTAGCTAGATAGTTCATGTTGAAGTAGACTATGATCCTTGAGCCTCACAGTTCGCTCGAGCAAAAAAGGAATTACAGCTCTAGTTACACCTCCACTAGCAAGGAATTACAAAATTGAGCTCCAAGTCGAGGTTCCAACCTTATCTTTATACAGAAAACAAAGAAAAAATACTCCTTTAAGGAGTCTTTAGATCCATTAGGGAAGAGGGGCATATAATGTGTCCAAAATATTACGACCCAATGAGAGTCAAACACGTGGTCAGCTACCCCTGAATAGTGAAGTGACTTGACCTACTCTGGTTATAGTAAGGCACACACTATCGTAGTTTTGGATGCCTTGATGTGATAGCTCAAACAGAAGCCATCTTTACGGACAAAGACTATTCCCTTTAGGGCTCGAGGCTTAGAAGTCACATCTCAACAGCGTCTCATTTCGGAAGCCCAGACAAGGAACTCACCAACGTCTATATAAAGAAGTTCTTATCTTCAAGACAAAATAGGGAAAGATAAATAAAAGAGAAACACATAGTAAGAGGTAAAAACCAAAGAAAACTCCAGGTACATAGGGAAAACACACGAGGAATAAAGAGAATTATCCTAGTTCTCTGCCCCTCCCAAATATACTTTCACCTTAATATAATTTTCCTTTCTACTCTCATTTGAAAACTCCAACTGACTTAAGCATCAGAGTATAACATTCCGAGAGACTTCTTTTGCAAGTGTTTGAATACTTCAAGCCTAGAGAAAACATTGCCTTCCCAAACTCTTCCATCAAGGCTGACCTCAAACGATACCCTATTAAAGGCCATCAAAGACGGTGTATCCCCTACAATCTATTTTTAGCATCAACAATAAATAATTAGTATTTTTCTTAAATAATATAAGTATATGTGTATATATTTATTTATGATTTTTATTGAAGAAGTTTTGATCTAGTATTACGCTATTCATTTCGCTAACAAGGTGGCGTTGGGGGTAAGACTGTGCCACTTTGAATAGGGATTCTTCTCCAACTGAGCATGGTCTTCTTCGTTTTTGTCCAATTGATAGTTATATGATAAAAAATAACCATAAAAATTCAAATTCGTCTTAAACAAATTAGAAGAGTTGATCATTTTTGGGATAATTTATTTTTGGTTTATGTTTATTATATACAGAAACTAACTTCAATACGACAACTCCTGTAAAAAAAAAGTTCATGAAATGGTTGTTTCTAAAAATTTGAATTTTATCTCAAAAAAACTGTTTTCGTTGTTATTTTATCAAACATTAAACAATTTATGGTTCCATTGTTGTTTTACTACAAAGTATTTCACAAATCACACACTAAACCATACTTTGTTTCTACTACTAAACTAGAAGGGAATAATTAAAGTTATTTTATGTTTTTAACATTTAGAGACTTTTTGTGATATCAGATCAATCGATGGTCGGGAAAGTGCAACTTTGATACTATTGAAAAGAACTCGATGAGATCTACAATCAAACATCTGGTTCACCATCTTCCATCGCATTGACTGCCCTTATGTGCCACTTGTGTGAATTGAGAAGGCTTGACTTTTGATCTGTTTTTTTCCGACGAGTATTACTAGAAATCTCCTACAGCACTAAGCCAGTTTTTGGAAGAGAGAATGAACCATGGGAAAAGTGCTGTGAGATACGGCCTGGAGATGCAACATATGCCACCACGCAGTAACAAGTTATGTGTCGGAGACATCTATGGTCATTGTTCTACCCTTTTCTTTTGGGAAAATATGATTTTTTTAAATAAAAAAAAATTCTATTTTGCTATGTTGCAAAAGGATATTTTGGTAAAAAATTTGTGATTCAATCATGTTCGTTACGAATGTTAACTCCTTTTTATATATATGATTATATGAAGTCAACCAATTAAAAGTCTATTTTTTTAAAAAAACAAATTGAAGTCTTTTTTCGAGGGTTAGAAGAATGTTGAGATATGAACTCTACTGTTATCTTTTTCTCACTTGAAGATAGGGATATTGAGTTGTTACTGCTAGTGGTTGTGCCATTAATTTACTTTTTGTATGTGTAACCTGGGCTATCTTATCGAGGGGCTGTTATGTTATGTTATGTTTATGTGTTTGGATGTTGCTTTGCTAGTGATTTGGGTTATGTTTGACTTAGACTTCCTTTGAGTTTAAGCAGCAAGAGCTTCTCGAGTGGTTCAAATATTTTCTACTACCACTTAGGAAGAGTTATACTCATGCAGTTGAGCTGCTTCCTCTTGCTTGATGTGTTTTCTGGTGCATTTGGAAACATATAAATGTGGTCAAGTTTGGAGGCAAGTAGTCTAATCCTTTTGAGGTGATGTTTGCTTGTCGTGATGTTCTTTCTATGCATCTGGATAATCAGGCCAAGAATGACTATTGGAACAAGAAGCAGTTTTAATTTGTTTTAGTTAACTCGTTAAAATTGGTTTTACTTCTCTGTTTTTAATGCCACAGTGCAAACCAACGGTTTTAATCAGTGTGGTTATACGATTATACCAAGCCAAATTCATGTCACACCTATGCAATTCTCTCTCTCATGCTCAAATATCCCTTCTTTTCTCTCTCCTTATTTTACGTCACCTATTTAAATTTTGGATATCAAATTCTAAAAATCGCACGCTAGCCTACCTACCTATATTGTGGTATTCTTTCCATCATTCTTCATTTGGCCTTTTCCATTCCATTAATATTTGATGATTGATGTTTTTGCATAGATTCATACTTTCAAACAGAAAAATCTCTGATTCATAATAGTTGGTTATACTAGTGATGTTTGCTTCCAATATGAAATTAAAATTGTTTTTGGTGAGACCACCATCACGGATGTGGAGTTAATTTAAAGCAGACATCACTGATTGTGTTCTTTTATGGGTATGCTCCTAAAGTATTTGATTTATATCATCTATAGATTATGTTGTGCTTCATGATATCATCGTTGACAAGGTCTCCTCTATTCCAAGTGTAATTTTCTATCAATAGTATTTGTATTTTGTCTTCCTAAAAAATATCTATCACTTTCACTTCAATAACTTTTCTATATATTAATTCTGTTACTTCATACATTTCCTTGCTTCTCAAAATTTCACCCTATTTATTTTTAAGGCACAAGTATATTTATGTTAGTTCTCTTAGTTGCTTGCATAATATGTTATTTTATGTTCGTTTGTTGTCCTTGCTTAATCAGATTTAATGTCAAATATTTGTTATAATTAGGAAATTCAAATTATTCTTAAAAAAGATAATTCATAATTGATCATTAGTTCGTTTAAAAGATCACATTGGTTCATTTAAAAGATCACATTAGTTTGTTTAATAAATCATATTGATTCATTTGAATATTATACGCATGTGCATGACTGACCAGAAGAGCAGATAAAAAAACGCGTAAGATACTAAAATATATTAACATGGTAGTTATTTTGAGCATTTGATAGTCGACATCAACTCTCTCTCTCTCTCTCTCTCTCTCTCTCTCTCTCTCTCTCTCTCTCACAGCTAGCTCTAGTGAGTTTCAAAATTCCCAAAATTGGGGCCTAATGTTTTCAAGTATAATTCAACACACTTAAAATCATCTCAATTCTATAATTGTTAGTGTTCTGTGTCAAATCCTGAAATCTTATCCTTTTGGGTTTTTTCTACTTGTTTGGATTTGAAGTGAGTGTTTGGGCTAAAGTTCTATCATTTTTGCTTTGGGAAAAAATTTAAGGGTTTATCATATGATAATTAGGTCTTATCGAACTAGAAATCTCCAATCATTTTCGTTTCTCTACTCTGATTTGCTCCTTGGTGGTGTGCTTTCTGCATTTATGTTGTATCGAAAAGTCTCGTAATAGTTGTTTCCTAGGGGAATTTTTACACTTATTTTTAAGGGCTTGAGAAAGATTATGGTAAGTTCCAAAAATTTAAGCCGGAGGTTCTTAGTGAAGGAGATCAATGTAGAAAACGCAATGAAAATTTAAAATTTTTCATTGATTCTTATAAAACCTTAAATACCTAATCATTTATGTACAACATCAAGAACATTAAAGGATAAAAATAATACCTTTGATTTGATGTGTTCTTGACTCCTTATAATTGTTGTGCTTGAATTCTACAATATGTACGAATTCTCCAGTATGCTTGAACCCTAATTCTTGCGTCATTGAATCCATAACAACCACAAAAGTATGTGATCTCTAAAAAAATTCAACACATGGAAAATCTTTAATTATGATTTCTCTCTATGACTTTCCTCTCTTTTGGAATAAAAGAGTATAAAATCTTTTAGGAGAAACTTGTGTGTAAAATAATGTGCTAGCAAAAATCTGCACACTAACAAAAATTTTATATTGTTAGAGTTAGGAGCAATAAACCCTTATAATTATTCCCTAATTACACATTGCCCTTTTTGTGTGTGACCCTTTAATTTCAAACTAATCTTGTTGTAGGCCACAACTTTTATGTAATTGCAATTGAAACCCTTTTCAATTAATTAGAATCACTTCTAATTTATTTTGAATCAAAACTCCATTTGATTATACATTTTGTAAGAATGAATTAATTGACTGTTAATTAATTCTTAGGGCTTGTACAATCATGAGTGACACCTAGCAGCATATTATGACTACCAAGATAGTGTGAATTTGGTTATGAATCCTTGAACCTTTTTGTTATCAGTTACCATGTAATTCAATCATTCTATAATGCAATGTCCCGATTAAGCTAATTAGGGTATGAAATTACTCTCAAAACCTTAGCATTAATTCTATGTGTCTATATCTCAGGAATATAATTCTTATGGTGGAATTAGAAACTTCTTTCTAATTTTTACCCTGCCTTAGCCAAGTAACTTTCCGAACTATATCTTAGTAGATCATATAGGACATTCTCTCTTTTTTACTTAGGAGTTATAGATCCCTGATTGTACACTCACATACCTCCATATGATACCCATTATACCAAATTACTACCAATTAATAATCCATGAATAGAACCATATTAATAGCATCAAAGTATAATAAGTCGCATACAAGATAACCATGGTGCCTTAGGTCCAAGGATAACGTCCATATACTATCGTTCGATGAGGAATGTTTAAGCGAAAAACTTTCAAGAAGAATAAGTCTCAAAATTATGATATCATCATAATCCTAGCTCCATTACAATTACTATATGGACTTAATCATGACAATGTAATTAAACAAATATTCATGATAAATAAACTTGTTACTAATTATGATAATAATTTGAATAAGATTGTTATACAAATAATATGCCTAAGCATCAAATGTCATTGTCTTGTAGGGCATATAACTAACAATCTCCCATTTGCACTAAAGTCAATCGTTAATGTATCTAATACACATCTTCTTAATATGGTGATCATAGTGCTGTTGTGTCAATGCTTTAGTGGATTTGTTGTATTCTTTGCTGACGTAACCTTTTGTATCCTCACGTCTCATTTTCCAATGATTATGCTAATAAAGTGGATAAGCTACTTAATGTTCTTGGATTTTTGATGAGACCATGGTTCTTTGGCGTGAGCTATCGCCCTATTGCTATCATAGTACAAGGTACCACGAATTCAATGTTAGGAACAACACCAAACTCGGTGATGAACTTTTCATCCAACCATCTCATTTGCAGCCCTAGACCCAGCAATATACATTCAACCTTAGTGGATGAATCTCTAGTTGTAGTTTTTATACAACTGTTCCAGCTCACTGCTCCACCATTTAAGATGAACACAAATCCATAAGTGGATTTTTTTATCATCCACAAAAGATTGAAAGTCTGAATTAGCATACCCTTCCAATTTCAAGTCACCTCCTCCATATATGATGAACAAATCTTTTGTCTTTCTTAAGTACTTAAGAATGTTCTTCATAACAAACTAGTGTTCTAAACATGGATTAGACTGATATCTGCTAGTAACACTTATGGCATGATTGATATTCGGCCTGGTACATAACAAGCATACATAAAACTTCTTATCGCCAAAGCATAGGGGATCTAACTAATGTTCTCTCTCTCTTTAGGTGTCTTTGGGGACATCTTTTAAGAAAGATGTACTCCATCCTGAAAAGGTAACAATAATCTCTTGGAGTTTTCATGTTGAACCATTTCAACATTTTATCTATTTATGTAGATTAGGACAAGCTAAGCATCCTTTTAGATCTATCTCTATAGAACTTTATTCCTAGAATATAGGATGCTTCTCCCAAAACTTTCAAAGAGAAGTTTATTAAAAGCCCGACTTTGATTAATTGTAACATACCTACATCATTCCTAATGAGTAGTATGCCATCAATATACAATATCAAAAATGTAAGTGCACTCCCATTAGTCTTTTTGTACACACATGGTTTATTCACATTTCTGAGAAAACTAAAGATTTTGATTGCCTCATCAAATCGGATGTTCTATCTTTGAGAAGCTTGCATTAATCTATAAGTTGATCTTTGCAGTTTACACACTTTGTGGTCACTATTTCAGGATGAAAAACTCTGTAGTTGCTCCATGTATATTTCTTCCACTATGTTACCATTGAGGAAGACGGTTTTAACATCCATTTTCCATATCTCATCATCGTAGTGTGCAACTATTATGAGCAAGATCTTGATGGACTGAAGCATGGCTATATGAGAAAAATTTTCATCAAAGTTAATTCCTTATCTTTGTTTGTAACCTTTTGCTACTGGCCTTGCCTTAAGGGTCTTTACTTTTCCATTGGCACCCATCTTTCTTTTATGGACCCATTTGCAACCAATAGGTACAATATCTTCATAAGGATCAATCAAGGTCCAAACTGTGTTAGAATACATGGATTCCATTTCAAATTTCATGGCTTCAGGCCATTTTCTCGAATCGATTTCTGACATCACTTCTTTGTAGTTCGCAGGATCCTTATTCCTAATAAGGTGTACCTCTACGTCACTTTCGATGAGATGCCTATATCTCTCTAGTGATCTAGGTATCCTACCTGATCTACGAGGAGGTTTTGTGATAGGAGACTCTGTTACAATAGGCTCCTCAAGTTGATCATTGTTTATTTGTGGTTCTTGAGACACCTCTTCAAGTTCTATTTTATTACCATTACTCCCTCCTATAACAAACTCTTTCTCCATAAAGGTAACAAATTTTGAGAAAAACACCTTTTGCATAATAGAGAGATAAAAGTAATATCCCAAACTTTCTTTGGGATATCTCACAAATCTACACTTATCAAACCTTACTTCTAACTTCTCTGCAACTAATCTTTTAATATATGCAGGACAACGCTAGATCTTAACATGCTTAAGACTATGTTTCTTACCATTCCACATCTCATATGGTATCTTAGGCACATACTTGGAAGGAACTCCATTTAATAGGTATGTGGCAATTTCTAAAGCATAGCCTCAAAATGAAATTAGAAGATCAATGTTACTCATCATCGATTGTACCATATCCAATAAAGTATGATTTGTCCTTTCGGACACATCATTCAGCTGAAGTGTTCCAAGAGGAGTCCAATGTGAGAGAATCTCATTCTCTTTGGGATGATCCAAAATGCCATTGGTCAACTATTCACCTCCTCGATTAGATCAAAGAACTTCGATACTTTTTCCATTCCATTTCATATCTAAATTCCTTGAAATTTGCATAGGATTTAGATTTGTACTTCATAAGATACACATGCCCTAACCTCGAATAGTCACCGGTGAAAGTAATGAAGTAAGAATGACCTCCCCTTATAATTGAGTTTTATGGCCCACAGATATCTATGTGGATCAATCCAAATATGTCAACAGCTCTTTCTCCATGTCCACTAAATGGAGTCTTAGTTATTTAACCCATGAGACAGTATTTTCATGTTGGGTATGACTCGAAAGTCAATGAATTAAAGTATCCATCCTTAGCCAACTTTCTAATCCTACTCTCATTGATATGACGAAGTTTGAGATGTCATACATATGAAGGATTAATTTAATCTCTTTTCCTTTTATTACTATGTTGATTAATATCAAATATTTGACCATTCGATTCAAGATGGTAAAGCTAAGTAAAAAGTTTGTTCGACTAATACAACAAGACTTGCTACACTTCTAAGGCGAAGCTTGACTTCTATTTTACTTTGCTTTTGCTTCTTATCAACACTTTTAACCGTTTGCAAATGTGAGAACCATATTTGGTATCTAATACCCAAGTAGAAGCTTCTTTAGCTAATAAGTTAATTTCAACAAGTAATAGCTCGGACATTACTTCCAAAGTTTGTCCTTTTAATCTTGCAAGGTGATCCTTGCGATTATCTTCCAATGTCCATTTTTGCCAAAATAGAAGTACTTGTCTATTTTCTTATTGGCCTTTGAAAAACTATGGACTGATGATCCTTTGGGCATCCTAGCCCTAAAGAGGTTCTTTGAGATCTGGAACCTCGCACTATGACTGTACTCACCATACAACTCCTGCAAGTGAAGCAACATCGCATAAGCGCTTTTCATCTTCTCATGTTGCTTATGAAGCTATTAGAAATCAATGCTAGCAGGTAGCATTTAGCCTTCATGTCATCTTCCTCCCACTTATCGAAAGTAGCGACATTTTCTTCTAATGCATTCTCAACAACACTTACTAGAAGCATTTGATCAAGAACATAGCCAATTTTCTCAGAGTTGAGAACGATTCTCAAGTTTCTCAACCAATCCAAAAAATTGGGTCCAGTCAGTCTATTGGTATCAAGAATTGTGGATAGTGGGTTGAGGTTGGTCATTGTGATCTACAAGTCAACAACAGAATATTAGCATATATTCAATTTTATTTCCACCAATAGATTTAGTCTTTAATCATATTGGCACCTCCCAATATTATTTTTGAATTCCATAGTTCCTTGATATGAAATTCGGGTGACCCTATGGGAAGGTCTCCTAGTGTAGGTGATTAAATTAATGAGCCCTCACGTGATAGTTTCTTGGACTCACTAGTTTCCTACCTTGTTATATCATGTATTTAATAGGGCATCATGAATCTTCCATAATGTAAGTCTCATATGTCCATGGTAAAACTTACTTAGAATAGTAGATCCAATATATCCTTATAATTTTGGAAGGCTATGATAAGACATTCATAATGTCTCTTCGTTACAACTTAATAGCAATTACTTTCATGAGGGAGTTTAATTGGTATTTAGTCTCATTATTTAATTTAAACATATCATACATCATATAATATAAAATAAAATATGATTCTTGGTGATTATTAATTTTTGTGCATGATTCACTTGAGCCACTAAGTGAATCATTGGTCTTAATTTAGGGTTCTATAATATTTTAACCGATTCCCCACATAATAGGCTTTGGAATCTTCAAACGAGGCTCCATTTCTTCCTTGCGCACTCTATTATCCTCCCGCTTTACATTAAAAATTCTTATATACTCCTATCAAACTATTCTAATTAATTACACTACATAATAAAAAAGAATCCTTGATTCAAAATCAAGAGAAGTTACAATAAGAAGGAGAAATAATTTTACAACCAAAGATAAAAGAGAGGAGAGGTATGCGAACCCTATTTTAAATTACATATCCAAAAATAGAGAATTGAATATTATAACCCATAAAATTACAACCATACATTAGATCATATTGAATAATTACCACTTACATGACTCAATTATTTCGTCTTAAGTCCAAAATCGCCCATCCTTAAATATACATACAATCACATTGCATATATCAAATTTAAATGTAATTTATATTGGTTATGACTTTAATTATGAAATTGCCTATTCTAATCAAATTAGGTTTCAAATACTTTTCTATTCCTATTCCAAATAGATTTAAAATTTCTTATTCAAAAGAATTCATAATCCTAATGCAATAAGGATTTTGGAGTTTCATTCCCAATCAAACTCCAATTTCTTAAAACTTTAATCCAAAATTAAGAACAATTATTTGTTAAAAAATATAATTTTTATAATAAAAAATAATTTATTTAATTAAATAAAAGTTGGATTTCGAATTTCAAGTAAAAAAGAATTTGGAATCTAAAAAACAAGTAAACAATGAATTTTAGAAAAACTGTTTTTGCTGATTTGAACATCGTCCAGGTTTTTAATCATAGTAAGTGGAATAAAACTAGACTTCCATATCTTTCCAAAGCTTCTAAAAACGTCGAAGTACGATTTAAAACAAGTAAATTATGCCTATTTGAAGTTGGACTAGAAAATCTATTTTGCCCAGTTTTTTAACGCGATTTTCAGCCTAAAACAAATTTTTCTTTGATGCTAAATCATATTTTCACAATAATTTTTTGCAATCAATCTCCATTGATTTAATTTATTTTAAAAACAATCCATAAAAAATTTATCATCATCACAAAAGTAATTGTTGCACCTGAATTCTAAAATATGCCCGAATTCTCCAAGACGCTTGAACCTTAATTCTTGTGTCCTTAAATCCACAACAATCACAAAAGTATGTGATCTCTATAAAATTCCACACAAAAAAATCTTGAATTATGATTTCTCTCTATGTTTTTTATTTCTTTGGTAATAGAAGAGTCTAAAATCTCTTAGGAGAAAGTTGTGTGTAGAACATGTTCTAGAAAAAATCTGCACACTAATAAACTATTTATAGTGTTAGGGTTAGGAGCAACTAACCATTAATTGTAAACTAAACCTTGTAATTATATCCTAATTACATATTGTCCCTTTTATATGTGACCCTTTAGGTTCAAACTTGTAACGACCCATCCCGGGTTAGCCACCCCTGAGACGGTGCTGTCACGTTTTGAAATCCTAGCACGACACATATCTGCAACAATATAAAAACATACATCGATTGAAAATTAAAAATTACATCCAATCCTTAACTCTTCTCATAGAAGATATATTATCATTCTCCTATTAGAAACAATGTCTAAATATAACAAAATGCATGAAAAGATTTAATTGAAAATTTTTTTTCTTTCTTACAATGTATGAGGACTTGACCATGGGACTTATTTAAGTTAATTACTCAGATATCAGCTCTAAACTCTTTATATCCTGCCTGATGCCTGAAAATTTTCAACAATGAGGAGTGAGCTTCACAAGCTCAGCGAATTAAATTTACTAGAAATACTCGATTGTATACTTCTAGTTACATCTTATAATTCAATCATTTCTAATTCAACAATACCAATCGTCTATTTCTTCACATATCATAATTCAATCTTTCAAATAATCTTCCAATATTCATTCATCTATTGTCTCATATAATTCAATAATAACATTCTATTATCACTACTTATATCATAACTCCAACCATTTATCAATCTCTTCTTAAATTAATCATCAAACATAACAAATTTTTCTTCTCATACATTTAATCATCTCGAGATTATCAATTCAACATCATTATTTACCTCGTTAAGAGGTTCACAGCATATAATCTATCAATCAAATAATTTTATCATATCATCATTTCATATTTTCTCTCATCATATCTGTCTCTCTATGAGACTCATTTGTCTATCAATAATTTCACAATCAAAACTAATGCTTTAGCATCTCAATCAATAATAATAAAATAACCGAATAAATAAATGCATATCTTTAAATCATATTTCTTTCATTTTCTTTCATCACATCATCTCATTATTTCATATTATCATCTAGGAATATCTTCCCACATGTCGACATGTTTCAGCCAGACCAGCTACCTTCATGTTCTTCTCAGCTAGACCAGTTACCTTCTTGGTCTTCCCTTTATGCATATGAACAATAACATACAAGCAAGCATACATCAAAGCATTCAATTCAACTATCTCTTTCTCAAAATTATTATTTTATTATATACATATTAAATTGTCTCCTCATATCTCATATCAAATTATCAATTATAGCTTCTCAAGAATTTAATTTATCGTTTCATTATATATTTCATCAACTTATTATTTTAATAATATTACTTCTCATATAATAAATTTTCAACATATCAATTATTGACATAATATCAACCAACCAACTATCATATATCATCCATTAATTATAATTCAATAAGTAATTCAAATATCATTTTAAATTTCTCATTTATTTCGATTACTAAAAGTAAATCTAACACACCTAGTAGCACTTAAAGCTACTCTCAGAAAACCTCTTTTCCTTTCTTGCTCTGTTCAGCAATTTCACCCAATTGCTGATCACCAACACCTATCATAATATTTTCATTAAAAATCTATATATTATGTAGTTCTTCCATAATTCATACTTTTAAATTTCTATACCCATTTCCGGGTAATTTCATATATGCACAAAAATTCATCAGTCTCAAAATTAAGTTTTTTTATAGTATTTTAAATAGATATTCTTTTCATTCTTGTTTAAATTCAAATTACAAGTTTATTTCACGAATTACAAAAAATAACCTCAATTCTTCAAAATTTCATAATAAATTTCAAAATATTACCTTTCAAGCTTTTTTCTCAATTTTTGTTGATCATCTTCTTGTGAACTTTTAAATCTCAGTTTTTAAATCTTCAATAACTAATTTTATCAATCCAAAAGTGTTTAAAAGTGTTTTTATATGTTTTCTAGAGAGGGAGAAATTGTTTTAGAGAAACATAGAAATTTTTGGAAAGAGAATCGACGTTTTAAAAATCAAGTTTTTATAGCTAAACCTGGTCTAACCGGTCGACCGATCCCCTATCGGTCGGCTATCTAGCTTACTAATCCGATCTACAAGTAGTTATAGTTCTACCACCAATCATTCAGCATTTGATATTAATTATTTTCTCACTCGTTATTTACAATTTTGCCACCGGTCACACTTCATTTAAACTTTACGGTTTTACCACTGCATAATTACGATTCTACCACTTCTACTTTAAAAATTAATTTTTCATCTTTTCTTCCTCAAAAAAATTATATAAAAATATAAAAATTATATTTTCATCCACAAAATCTTCTAATTAATTTCCTCAACCTTATTCCACATTTTTATTCAAAATTTATTCATTTCAAACTTCTAAAATTCAAAATTTTCAGTACTTTCTTATTCTTCTTCTTCTTCAATTTTTTTTCTAACTCTTTCAATAAAATTCTCAATGTTATCTTTCAATTATGATTTAAAATCAATAATAAATCTTTCAAGTATGCATAATTTAATTCAATATATAAAAATAAAAATGACCTCTTTAACCTTGTTTTAAGGGTATATGTATCACAAAACTAATCTTGTTGTAGGCTATAACTTTTATGTAATTGCAATTGAAACTTTTTCCAATTAATAAGAACTCCTTCAAATTTATTTTGAATCAAAACTCCTTTTGTTATCCATTTTTTGATAATTAATTAATTGTTTGTTAAAATAATTCTTAGGAATTCTATAATCATGAGTGACACCTAAAATCATATTATGACTACCCAGATAGTGTGAATTTGATTGTGAAACCTTGAACTTTTATGTTATCAGTTACCGTGCAATTCAATCATTCCATAATGCAATGTTCCAATTAAGCTAAATTACTATCAAACCCTTAGCATTAATTCTATGTGTTTAGATCTCAAGAATATAATTCTTATAGAGTAATTAGGAACTCCTTTCTAATTTTCACCTTGTCTTGGCCAAAGGACTTCCGTAATTATATCTTAGTAGATCATATAGGATGTTCTCTCCTTTTACTTAGGAGTTATAGATCCCTTATTGTACACTCACATACCTCCATATGAAACCCATTATACACAATTACTACCAATAATAATCCATGAATAGAACCAAATTAAATAGCATCAAAGTATAATAAGCTGTATACAAGATAACCGTGGTGCCTCAGGTCTAAGGATCATATGAAAAACTGTAACATAAGAACTACCGATTGACATATAAGTAAAACTCCATTAGGTTTTCTTAAGTCTAGTAATGTTTATCAACTCATTCTCCAATGAGCACCTATATACTTATTTAGTGTCTGCCACACAAGCGACATTGAGATCAGTCACTCTTCCAATTAAGCAAGCATAGTATGTACCAATCTAACTGGATTACTAACGTCCATTTAGTATCTTTCGACCGAAACAATTAAGAGAAAATCTTTCGAGAAAACTAGGTCTCAAAATTATGACCTCATCATAATTTGGGGTGTGCAATTGGTCAGTTCGGGTAAGCTAAAATAATTAATTGATTTTTCGGTATAGAATTTTTTCTATCGACCCAACTGACTTTACAAACATTTTAGACTTTTTTCAACCGACTTAAATTCGTTGGTTTTCGGTTAAAAGTTGATTAACCGACTTCTTAACTACAACAAATTAAATACTATTTTAAACTTATTGTTTAAACATGCATTCTAAATTTCTAATCCACCAGATTCTAATCCTCTAAAAAAAGAGCTGCAATTCTATTCAGTTTCAATTGAAAATATAAAATAGAAGCAAATGCACTTGTTTACAAATTACAATAACAGTTGTTTAAGAATTACAATCCACCATTTCTATATTGTCAAATGATCAACTAATCAAGAACAAGCCCCCACTTATATATATATAATAATCCTACCATCAACCCCAAAAGACAAAAACATTGATCATTTAGTGTAAATCACAACAAAAAAACCTCTATGGCTCCATCATTTTGTTACCCAGTCATGTTCACATTCCCAAAAAAAGAAAACCTTTAGCAATCATCATGTATTGCAAAACACTTGCAAGCCAAAGACTCAGAGAGAGAGAGAGGGAGAGAATTCTTAATCCTATTCCATGAACTCAAGAACATTATGACATTGTCAATCTTCTCAAATCTAGAGTTAAGAGTCTTCCTTGTTTAGGAATTCTTAATCCTACTGCAAAAATCATTGTTGAAACTGATGCGTCAGATATAGGATATGGAGGTATTCTCAAACAAATTATTCCTTATAAAACTTATGAACAAATTGTTCGTTTCCATTATGGTATATGGCTTGGACCTCAAAAGAATTATTCAACTATCAAAAAATTTTTTTATCAATTGTTTTATGTATTTCAAAATTTCAAGAAGATCTATATGGAAAAACCTTTTTACTAAGAATTGATTGCAAATCAACAAAAGAGGTTTTTCAAAAAGATGTTCAAAACCTTGTTTCAAAGCAGATTTTTGCCGGATGGCAAGCAATATTAAGTGTTTTTGATTTTGATATTGAATTTATCAAAGGCGAAAACAACTCTCTGCCTGACTTTCTCACCCGGGAATTTTTACAAAACCCAAACACTTTGAGAGCAAATCAAGATGAGTTCAAGATCCCAAAAATGGAAACAGAAGGCCCAATCTCCTTCTAACAAACCATAAAGCTTGGCGGATTATGCCACCAAAACACAAAAACCTACCCAACTAAACAAAATTGCCTAATAGATTCATTCCTCTTGACGAATTCCCCAACCTATCCACACAAACACATGCCCAAACACTATCATAAACCTCCTATCAAAATCCTTGCCCTAGTCAATACATCCAAAAATCATGTCAAGAATATATCAGATGCAGTAGTCTTTCAAAACCAACAAATGGTATAAATATTATCAATGATTATATTTTTTCTAACAGTATTTTCCTTGCAGATTTCAATTTCATACCAGAAGATATCCATAAAACCCAAAAATTCTATGAGCTTATATTAATTGATACCAAATCTGTTGAGATCACTCACACAAAAAATCAATTAGACCCAAATTTCATCACCTTCTCTAAATGTAAAATCCTTGAAATCATTACTCCAAACAAAATCAAAGACCATTATCAACCCAAACCATTTTCTATACCCTTTATTCTTCCTACATATAATTACTATGGTTATCAAATGGTCTGGTATAACATATTCTTCATTCGACCCAAATCCCATTCTTGGTTTATATTCTTTGATAAAAATTGCCCCAAAAACTTTCCAATATGGATCTTTGATTGGTGGTGTTTTTTCAAAGGATAATATGTTATTCTTTCAACGCCAATTAAGGACTTATTATTCCATTTCAAATCAAACGCTAATTCAGAAAAAGTATATGCTCATGAATTATTATTTTTTTTTGCAATATTTGCAGTTCCATGGATTCTCTCCTGGGACTATGTCATTACCGAGACTCCACATTCGATAAATATATTAAAATGGATTTTCAAAATCAAATGGTGGGAAAAATATGATTGCTCCATGGCCGAGGTTCAAGTTATCAAACAATGGTTTTTAGATTATCCTCAATATTCAAAATTCGTCACTAATAGCAATAGCAAGGCAAATTATTCTAGTCAACAAAATCTCTCAAAAAAGGAGAAGAAAAAATTGCTTGAAAAACTATCTCAATTATCCAGTGATAGTGATGATAGTACAAAATCCCTTGATGACTTATCTGATTTTGACAAACCAGTTGGTTCATTGGAACAATTTGCACAAGACCCATATGATGCCTTCGATCTATCTTAATAAGATCAGAATAACATCCAATGTAAAGAAAAAAAAGAGTAAAAAACAATAAATACCTGTCTTAAAAATCCAAAAGTTTTTCTACTCATTTGTAATCTCATTTTCAAATAAATATTTCAGAACAAGTTTATTTAAATTTATGTTATGTTATAATGATTATATTTCGTTTCTCATGGTCCTTCTCATGTTTAAATGCCAAGGCATCATCATTACTGGTGTATCAATACCTAATCGATACAAGGGTTTGATGGCTATTTGTACTAAACCTAAGTGTAGGTACCTGAAGCCTTCTTGTTTATGTTTTTGATTTGAAGCTAATGAAAGTAATTTAATAATCTCATTTTCATTTTTAATAGAATAGGTTTGTTCAGTTGTTTTAATAGAATAATTTGATTTAAAGTCAAATTTTCCTATTTGATATATTTTATTAACATTTTGCTTTGGTATATGCCAATTGAGCAGATCTTGCTCAATCTTGGCAATATTGACTTATTGACTATTTTGGTACCTACATTTAGGTTTAGTACAAATTGCCATCAAACCCTTGTATCAATTAGGTATTGATACACCAGTAATGATGATGCTTAGAGATGCTTGTCATTTAAACTTTTAAATAGTCAAGAAGTCAATATTGCCAAGATTGAGCAAGATCTGCACAATTGGCATATACCCAAGCAAAATGTTAATAAAATATATCAAATAGGAACATTTGACTTTAAATCAAATTATTCTATTAAAACAACTGAACAAACCTATTCTATTAAAAATGAAAATGAAAGTATTAAATTACTTTCATTAGCTTCAATTCAAGTAGGAGAGTTTCTGTAATACCCATATTTTTAAAGTAAGGATAAATAAGTAATTGAATAAATATGTCATGAAATTTAAAATAAAGTCTATATGCAAAGTTTATTAGTATTTGACTAAAGCAATTCTAAAAAAAATTAAAATTAAAAAAAAAAATCAATGAACAGTAACAACGTGGCAGCAGGTGGCAGCACCTGCTGCCAAGTCTATTGTGATTATGCCAAGTTAAAGTAATGCTTTTCCAAATTTAATGGATGATGGCCAAGTGTAAAGCATAAAGAGAAAGAAATCATTTTGTTTTGCAAAGACAATAATTTTGTCTTGCAAGTGTCCAATTTATAGAATAATTTAAAGAATGTGATTGTTGACTTGGCAAGCAAAGTTGCAGGAGGAAGCTTGATATCAATTTCCTATATATATGAGAACTGATGAATTCGTAGGGAATGATAAAAATTGAGTTTCCTTTCCATTTTTTCTCTAAACACTTGGGAGTTCAAAGAAAAATTGGAAGACCAAAAATTTTGAAGAGATTTTCGGGAATATTTTGTTTTATAAATAATTACGAGAAGATATCAGAATAGCAGAAGGTGTTGACTATCTACAACGGGAGAAATTTTTGAGAAGATCGGGAAAGACGAGAAGGTTACCCATGGATAGCTTTAAGTGCTACGGGGTGAGTTGAATTTACTTTAAGTAGTCTAAATGAAAAATCAATTATTTGGTGATAATATTAATTTTAATTGTTTAAGTATGCTTGGGTGATAGATGAAAAATTGATTTATGGGTATGATAGGAAATTTGGACAGGTAGAAATATTTCTCGGTGAGAAATGATATTTTTTTGGAAATTATAAGTTTATTTGAGAATAAAAGCAATAAATAAATTATTGGTGAGATATATTGATGTTTTAATACGAGTTATGATGAGATGGATTTTAGTAGACCTTGACAAAATTTTGGTGGATGATTTGAGGTGAATTTTAGTGGATCTTGACAAAAATTGGTGGATGATTTGAGATGAAATTTAGTGGATCTTGGCAGTTTTTAATAAATTATTTGATGTGATTTGGGAATAGAAGAATTTAGTGGAATTTTTATAATTTGATAAAAATCTGGATGTTTGAATGTAAGAAATTTTTTTTAAAGAAACTTTGTTATATAAAATTTGTGAATAATTAGGATAGCCAAATTAAGTGGTTTGAATCTTTATATTGTTTTTATATTACTGTTTATATTACTGTTTCATATCATTGTTCAAGCACATATGCATTTATTAATATAATCGAAAGAACCGGGAAGACAGCTGGTCTAATGAAATAACCGTGACAGCCGGTATATGTTGGGATGAAAAGTGAAAACCGTGACAGCCGGTATATGCTGGGATGAAAAGTGAAAACCGTGACAGCCGGTATATGCTGGAATTAACCGAGAAGGCAGCCGGTCTAAGATAATAATAACTTGTCGACAGGTGGGAAGACGTTCCCATCATAATCATTCATGCATCTGCATTTGTTTTAATTATCATTGCATTATTTGAAATGCTGAGATGTGGTATATTAATTGTGAATTAAATTATAGATGGCTGGGTCTCATAAAAAGAGACAGCTATAATGATGAGATTTTTGAGATGCTGAGATGTAGTATATTAATTGTGAATTAAATTATAGATGGCTGGGTCTCATAAAAAGAGACAGCTACAATGATGAGATTGTTGAGATGCTGAGATGTGGTATATTAATTGTGAATTAAATTATAGATGGCTGGGTCTCATAAAAAGAGACAGCTATAATGATGAGATTTTTGAGATGCTGAGATGTGGTATATTAATTGTGAATTAAATTATAGATGGCTGGGTCTCATAAAAAGAGACAGCTATAATGATGAGATTTTTGAGATGCTGAGATGTGATATTTTTGTGAATTTCATTATAGAAGGTTGAGTTTCATAGAAAGAGACACTAGGGTGATAAGACTTACCTAAATGATGGACTTTTTGATATGAACCTCATTACGAGGTAATTAGGAGATAATTGATAGTCTTAAGGTGAGCCAATGATTGAGAAGAAGATATTGATAGTAGAAAGTTGTCATCAGGTTATGTGAAAAAAAATAAAAGATTAAATATTAAAGGACTATTTATGGAATTTGGAATACTTTTAGTAAATTTAATTCACTGAGCTTGTGAAGCTCACTCCTCATTGTATAATGATTTTCAGGTAGCAGGCTTGGCAAATAGTTTGGTGAGTTGAGGTTTAGAAGAAATCACTTTCTGTAAGCCGCGTACGTGTCATCATTCTCAGACTAATGTAAAAATAAAAATGAAAAATTTATTTGTAAATCTTTATGCATTTTACAGATTGATGTAAAGTTCTTTTGGTGATATTTTTATTGTTGCATATATATGTCGTGCTGAGATTTTCAAAATGTGACGATACTATCTCGGGGGTGGCCAGCCCGGGATGGGTCGTTACAATTTTGGTATCTGAGCATTAGGTTGTATGATTCTGTAGACTGCATAAAAAGTAAGAAAGTGGAAGATTAAAATAAATTATAATGAACAGTCTGAGAATGACACGTGGACGCGCTAGAGCTAGAGTTAGAATTGTTGATTTGAGAGGGTGTGGTAGGCCCACAATATTTTTGATAAGTCGAGGTTAAGTCTGAATCTGTGGTTCCTTGAAGGGGAACATGTTGATAATATGATTGATATTAATAATATAATCGAGGTATGAGGGAATATGAAGTTGAAAGAGATGAGCTAAGATAAGCTCTTACTCATGCTTTTGAGAAAATGAATGTATCAGATGATCAAGTGGATAACTTATAGCATAGACTTGATAAGCAGACTAGGACAGTGCCTGAAGTTGTTAATCCCGTAATGGTAGACACTTAAAAAGGGGAAAAAGTGGATTTATGCATTAGATGCAGGGAGATATAAATAAACTAAATGCTTTGTTGTTTAAAAGATTTATGAATCCTTTTACACTTAAGTTTCAGAGAAATATATGGAGACATTATTTAGTATTTTACGACAGATGATTGCCTTTACTTTGTTTGAGTTAGAAAGAGACGTTTTGTGAATGATGGAAGGATATTCTTCCCAAGATAAGTACAAAAATTGACAAATCCTTAATCTGAAATAGGTTTAAGGAGGTTTCCTTCGATAAATATTTTCCTTAGACCTTTAGAGCCCAACAAGATAGAGATTTTATTTATTTGAGATAAATAAGTTGACTGTGGCTCAGTATGATAAGAGATTTGTGGTTGTACCGGAAATGATAGACTAGAGAAGAAGAAGTGTAAGAGGTTCAAAGATGAACTATGTTTTAAGATTTGATCGAAACTATTTTACACAAAGCATATGAATTATATCAGATTGGTGGATATATCATTTCAGATTGAGAGAGAGGTGATGGAGTTTAAAGGAAAGAAAAAAAAAAGTGGTTAAAGAGACTTAAACATAAAGATTATAGAGGTAGTGGTAGTATGAGTGTACAGGGTGAGAGACCACCCCAAATGAGGCATTCCTTGTTACAGGAAACAGAAGTACAGAGTCAGAGGCAAACAGTATCTTATGCTTATATATCTTAAAATACTATTGGTGGGACCCTTAGATTTGGGAGACAGATGATGGGAACTGAAAGTCATGGTAGAGGAAGTAAGTATGCCACCAAGTGGAAGTGGCAATCTGATGTATGATTGGGATATAAAAGTTTATTAAATTATATTCAGATAAGATATTTATCTCATAATTTTCAAAATTGAAGTGCTTTATGTGGAGAGAAAATAGACTTGTCAATGTTGGTTGATCTTGATGCAACCCACTCTTCTGCATCCAATATTCATATAAAGTCTATTGAAGTTTGTGTTAATCTTTTGATGCAAAAATATTTTGTTGAAGTTTTCACTAAAGATGGAGTGATAATCATAAATGTTTACAACAGTTGTGTGATTCATATTAGCAATAGAAAATCTGAAGTTGATTTATATTATTTGAATATGATTGATTGTTCCAAAAAGAATGTAGTGTTCAAGATGTGGATATGAGGAATGTAACCTTCAGATAGAACATAAAACACTCTCGAACTATTTTATTTTGCTCTGACCACTAGGAGATAGTTGAAGAAGGGTTGTGAGAAGTACTTGGCATACATAATGAATTCCAAAAAGGAAAATAGGAAGAAATCTTAGTAATGAAAGAATATTCTAAAGTAATTCTTGATGAGTTGCCTAGGTTGCATCCCAGTAGAGAGATTAAATTCTCTATTGATATGATACCAGGATCATCACATATATTTAATAGCACCCTGCATAATAACATCAGCTAAATTGAGAGAGTTGAATGTACCATTTTAAGAATTTTTGGATAAAAAATTTATCGTACTTAATGTATTTGGGTAAGCCCATGCATTGTTCGTGAAAGAGAAAGATGGAACGATAGGAGGATGTATAGACTACAGATAGTTGGAATAAGAACATATATGTTTTACCCAAGATAAATGAATTGTTTGAGCTGTTGCAAGGAGTGAGTGTTTTCTAAGATAAATCTGAGATTAGATTATCACCAATTGAAGTGAGGTGTGCCTAAGATTTGTTTTTATGACATATTATGGTCATAAGTTTCTTGCGATGACATTTGAATTGAATAATATTCCAGAAACATTCATGGACTCGATGAATAAAAGGTTTGAACCATTTCTTGATAATCTTGTGGTTGTGTTTATTGATACCTTCTTGGTATATTTTAATACTATGGAAGAACAGACAAAACATTTAGAAATTATGTGGGAGACTTTGAGGAGAAAGAGATGGTATGATATAAGTTCTCTAAGTGTGAGTGTTGACGGAAAGAAATAATTTTCTTGGAACATGTAACGTCGGGAATGGCATAACAGATGATCTGTAAAAAGTAGAGGCAATGTTAAGTTGGGAAAGACCAACTAATATGACTAAGATTAGAATCTTCTTGGGATAGCTGGTTATTATAGAAGATCCTTTCAGAATTATTGTTTCTGTGATACGGTTGAATAGACTGACCAGAAAAATGTGAGATTTGTATGGTAAGGAAACTATGAGAAAAAAAAATATTCCAATTTCTAAAGGAGAAATTAAATTCAGCTCCAATATTGGTGTTTCCTTCTTGTGATAAAGGATTTGTGGTGTATAGTGATACGTCACATAAATGTTTAGGATATGTGTATCATAGGAAAATTTTGAATCATATTTCTAGGCAATTGAAGATGCATGATAGAAATTACCCTACTTATGACTTAGAATTGGCGGCTATAGTGTTTACTTTAAAAAGATTGGAGACATCATCTGTATGGAGCCACTTGTAAGATATTCATGGGTTATAAGAGTTGGACATACTTATCTACTCAGAGAGAGTTGAATTTGAGGCAAAGATGGTGGATGGAGTTGATTAATAACTATGATTGCACAATTCATTATCATCTAAAAATGCGAAAGTGATAGCTGATGTATTGAGTAGAAAATTCTACAAGAAGGTTAACTGCTATGGGGATTCTGATGTGAAATTGATGATAGATTTAAAAGAGATAAGAATGAAGTTGAATATCAGTGATAGAGGATTTAGGTTAACAAATATGGTTGTACAGTTGTCCATAGTAAAATATTTTAGAGAGGCAAGGTAGAGATAAAGAGATTTAAAAAAAATTAAGCATTGAGTGCTTACTAGAAAGCATTTTGAGTTCAAAATCTGAAATGAAGGTAGTTTGGTGTTGGTACATGGATGGAGTTCCCAATAATGTAAAACTAAAAAAGGAGATAGTGAGAAAGGTACATAATGATGTAGATTCGATGCAATCAAGTAACAATAGGAAATATAAAGGATTGAGACAGAAATTCTGATGGTCAAGATTGAAGAGGGATGTAGTTGAGACTGTGAGGTTGTTGAGAAAGTTGGATTAATTGTGAGTAACTTGAATTTGCCTCCAGAATTAAAACATTTTTATAATATATTTTATGTTTCACTTTTAAGAAAGTGTTTACATGATATTTCGAGCTAAGTTATAGAAATTCAGAAAGATTGGACTTATATTCAAGTACCAGTGAGAATTTTGAACAAAGAGAGTAAGTCTTGTGTAAAAGAATAATTTCACTAGTGTAAAGTTCGGTGGTGGAATAAAGATATTGAAGAGATTTCGTGAAAACATAAGACAAGTATAAAAAAGTATTATTTATATTTGTTTTCGAGCAAAGTAAGAAAATTTCGAGGACGAAATTTTTGTAAGGAGGGTAGAATTGTAATACTCATATTTTTAAAGTAAGGATAAATAAGTAATTGAATAAATATGTTATGAAATTTAAAATAAAGTCTATATGCAAAGTTTATTAGTATTTGACTAAAGCAATTCTAAAAAAAAAAAAAAGATTAAAAAAAAAATCGATGAACAGTAACAAATATTAGAACTGGCGATTTCGTAGGGAATGATAAAAATTGAGTTTCCTTTCCATTTTTTCTCTAAACACTTGGGAGTTCAAAGAAAAATTGGAAGACCAAAAATTTTGAAGGGATTTTCGGGAATATTTTGTTTTATAAAGAATTACAAGAAGATATCAGAATAGCAGAAGGTGTTGACTATCTACAACGGGAGAAATTTTTGAGAAGATCGGGAAAGACAAGAAGGTGACCCACGGATAGCTTTAAGTGCTACGGGGTGAGTTGAATTTACTTTAAGTAGTCTAAATGAAAAATCAATTATTTGGTGATAATATTAATTTTAATTATTTAAGTATGCTTGGGTGATAAATGAAAAATTGATTTATGGGTATGATAGGAAATTTGGATAGGTAGAAATATTTCTCGGTGAGAAATGATATTTTTTTGGAAATTATAAGTTTATTTGAGAATAAAAGCAATAAATAAATTATTGGTGAGATATATTGATGTTTTAATACGAGTTATGATGAGATGAATTTTAGTAGACCTTGACAAAATTTTGGTGGATGATTTGAGGTGAATTTTAGTGGATCTTGACAAAAATTGGTGGATGATTTGAGATGAAATTTAGTGGATCTTGACAGACTTTAATAGATTATTTGATGTGATTTGGGAATAGAAGAATTTAGTGGAATTTTTATAATTTGATAAAAATCTGGATGTTTGGATGTAAGAAATTTTTTTTAAAGAAACTTTGTTATATAAAATTTGTGAATAATTGGGATAGCCAAATTAAGTGGTTTGAATCTTTATATTGTTTTTATATTACTGTTTATATTACTGTTTCATATCATTGTTCATGCACATATGCATTTAATAATATAACCGAAAGAACCGGGAAGGCAGCCGGTCTAATGAAATAACCGTGACAGCCGGTATATGCTGGGATGAAAAATAAAAACCGTGACAGCCGGTATATGCTGGGATGAAAAGTGAAAACCGTGACAGCCAGTATATGCTGGAGTTAACCGGGAAGGCAGCCGGTCTGTTGAGAATAGAAGAACTGGGAGGGTAGCCAGTCTAAGATAATAATAACCTATCGACAGGTGGGAAGACGTTCCCATCATAATCATTTATGCATCTGCAATTGTTTTAGTTATCGTTGCATTATTTGAAATGCTGAGATGTGGTATATTAATTGTGAATTAAATTATAGATGGCTGGGTCTCATAAAAAGAGACAGCTATAATGATGAGATTTTTGAGATGCTGAGATGTGGTATATTAATTGTGAATTAAATTATAGATGGCTGGGTCTCATAAAAAGAGACAGCTATAATGATGAGATTTTTGAGATGTTGAGATGTGATATTTTTGTGAATTTCATTATAGAAGGTTGAGTTTCATAGAAAGAGACAGTAGGGTGATAAGACTTACCTAAATGATGGACTTTTTGATATGAACCTCATTACGAGGTAATTAGGAGATAATTGATAGTCTTAAGGTGAGCCAATGATTGAGAAGAAGATATTGATAGTAGAAAGTTATCATCAGGTTATGTGAAAAAAATAAAAGATTAAATATTAAAGGACTATTTATGGAATTTGGAATACTTTTAGTAAATTTAATTCACTGAGCTTGTGAAGCTCACTCCTCATTGTACAATGATTTTTAGGTAGCAGGCTTGGCAAATAGTTTGGTGAGTTGAGGTTCAGAAGAAATCACTTTCTGTAAGCCGCGTACGTGTCATCATTCTCAGACTAATGTAAAAATAAAAATGAAAAATTTATTTGTAAATCTTCATGCATTTTACAGATCGATGTAAAGTTCTTTTGGTGATATTTTTATTGTTGCATATATATGTCATGCTGAGATTTTCAAAATGTGACGATACCGTCTCGGGGGTGGCCAACCCGGGATGGGTCGTTACAGTTTCTCCTGGTTTAGTTTGAAGTAAGGCCTTTGGGTTGATCTTGGTTGTCATTACTTTGTAATAGACTCTAAAGATTAGGTTAAGTTTCTAGTTCCAGTTTTGACTTCTAGACCTTTTAATTGATCAACTAAATGGGGATCATAAAGATCTATGGAAAAATTTGGATAGCAATTGAAGTATATTGGACCATTTGCTAAGTTTGATTCTATTATATATATATATAGAGAGAGAGAGAGAGAGAGAGGGAGATCTGTAATGCAAAGAGAGACCTAGAGAATAAGACTCCGACGGTACCCATGGTCATTGAGATTTTTAGTCATGAGATATTGTGCTCCCTTTGAGGAGTATATTAGCTTTGCTTATCAGTTTGGATACGGATGCCTAGTATCAGCTTGTAACATTGAGGAACTCAAAATTTTCACTTTTGGCAGCATTGGTTGTTCCACCCGATTCACTAAAAGAAGATGAAAAAAGATTTTTCATGTTTCAAAAAAAAAAAAAAAAAGAATTATAAATCAAGATAATACATTGTAATTGAAAAGATCATTACGATTGAAATTAGGAATGCATTTGAGTAAACCAATTCAAATTTTTTATGTATAAAATTATTATGAACTCATCTTGACTTTTACTTATATAAAAAAAAAAGACTCAACTTGACTTTAACATTTTGATACAGCGCACCATCAATACTTTCTGATACAGTGAAATTCCACTTTGGCTTATAACCTTTCTGAGGCTGTGTCAGAGTAAGCAATCTTAATGCTAGCTAACAATTTGAGTACTTGGCATCTTCTTTGAAACCTTGGTCTATTTTTAATTTTTTTTTTGATTCTTAATATTTTTTTTTGCTCTTTATAAACATGTCAAAATAAATACCAGATGGGTAATTTTGATTGCTTTTGCAACTTTGGTTGGTAGCTGATAGCTGACTAAAACAGACCTCTTACTATTAGAGAAAAACCTGAACCACCCTTTTCTCTTTTTTTCTGTTTATTTTTTCTTTTTGGTGGTTCCTACTATGTCTGTATGATGAAGAAGGAAGAGCACAGAGAGAGAACCAATATGTTTACTTATATTTCATCTATTTCAGGGGCTTTACAAGGGTAACAGATCATCACTCTTGGTAAGTTTACTGCTGCAGTTCTTAAACACTAGAAATCTCTTGGTGGTGGGGTGGTGGCTGGTAGCTGTCTCTTTGCCTGTCATGGCTGGTGTGATGAGGAGTGGTGGCTTCCAGTTGGTGGCTACTGGCAGTGGCTAGGGACCTAGGGTTCCTTCTTTCTTTGAGCGAGAAGTTGAGAAAGAGCGAGAGGCAGAGAGAAAACCTGAAAAATGAGGAAGTGGCTAAGTAAATGAAAGTATAAAACCCTAATATAGTATATATAGTTAAAATAAAATCGGTTAATCAGTTAGAAATTATTTTGTTCGCTTATCGACCCAACTTACTGACTTCTAAATTCCAAATAACCAACTTGTATTGTTTCTCCGACTTAACCAAAGTGACTAAAAAATCGAGTCGAAAGCGGTTGGACAATTGAAATTGTTCAACTTTTGCGCGACTCTAATCATAATCCTATCACCATTGCCCTTATTCTATGGATTTAATCATAACAATGTAATTAAATAAATATTTATGATAAATAAACTTATCATTAATTATGATAATAATTCGAATAAGATTGTTTTATAAATAATATGCTTAGATATCAAATGTCATTGGCTTGTAGGGCATACTACTAACAATTAACTGTTATATGTAAGACATAAAATAACAGTAGCTCCATTATTACTTCCTTGCTTAGGAAACGCAGGAATGAAAGCTTCCCCTATGGTCTCAAGAGAATGAAGATAAGCACACTAATTGGGGTGAGGAGACGACAATTAATGATGGGTCTGGAAGACGATGAGGTGAATGAAAAATTGGATTATACTCTTCTATAAAAGGCATTGTTTAACTCCTTCTTAGACATTCTTCTCCCATTATAACCCATCTTTTAAACATAACACAGTAGATTCTTCTTCCTTCAAAAAAAGAACTTCAAACTCTTTCTTTATGATGTCTAGCCCCTTTTCCTTACCTCCACCACCCCTTCACTCTCCAGAGAGTCCATATGTCCTAATTCAACCTAATGATCAAAATTTGGTTCTCTATGAAGAACTATTTATTGTTCCAGTGATAGTAGTATGCTCTATAAGCAAGTAACATTTGATGTTATGGATATATTACTTGTAATTAATCTTATTCATTTATTGACAATAAATAATAATTAATGGGATTTATTTTATTTATCATGTTTATTGCAAATCACTGAATGTGCTCATGATAAAGCCCAAAGAATAAGAACAATGGAAATAAGTACCATGATGAGATCATGCTAGTGAGATGTATTTCCTTAAACTCTACTCTTAAATTTTCCTATTCATAGGATCACTAAGAAGGGCCTTAGTGAATCCAGATAGATTAGTACATACTATGTTTCCTTAAGGAGTTGAGGATTATTGATCTGACGGTCACTAGTATATGAGACACTAAAACAAGTTATGTAAGTGCTTATTATATAACAGGTACACTGAACTGACTCGACAAAAAAATTCCTAATGGACATTTTATTGGCTATCGATAGGAGTTCTTACGTTGTAGTTGTACAAGTAATCCTTAGACTTGAGGCACCATGGATGCCTTGTGTATAGGTCAGTATGCTTTAATTCTACTTAGATGTGATTCTAATCATGTGTCACAAAAAGTAGTAATTATGTATTACTGCTTATGCATATAGGCATGTGAGTGTACAATAGAGGATCCATCACTCTCAAATAAAGAGAGAGAATGTCCTATGTGATTTGATTAAGTCATAACTTGGAAATTCCTTGGCAAAGGTTAGGTGGAAAGTAGAAAAGAGTTTTTAATTTCACTATTTAAGTTATGGACTTGAGATCGAGATATATATGATTAAATAAATAAGATTTGATAGTAATTCTATTATGTTGGGATTTTTCCTCTAAATTCCTTTTACTCAAATTTTAGGCTAAAAACAAAACAACAACAATTAAAGAGGCAAATAAACAAACAAGTATCAAGAACACAATAATTTAACGTGGTTCAAAAACCTATTTGCTTATGCTACAAACAAACTCACAACTTTATTAATCTTTGATCACAAATTTAAGAACAACAAAGTTACTAGTCTCGCAACCTCACAACCCAAAAGCCCCAATAAACCCAAAGCTCTTAATCTAATTCTAGTTGTAAATCTCTCTGATTTACAATGTATTTTGGAATTTTAAGTATGTATCAAACTTTCTCTAGGACCCCCTTTATTTAAAGGATCTTTTCTTAATAAACTAGGAAAAGAACAACAACAACAGCATAATAAACTTCTATGACTATTAGAACAAGCAATAATCTCATAGAAAACTACTACCACTCCTACTAAAACAAACAACTACAAAATAAAAAATTAACTTTTTCCAAACCATTTAGAAGTCCTTCTAGTAGGGATTTGAGCCAAAATCCTAACACATACCTTAGGTTTAATTAGAGATATTGCATGATGGAATGACTTAATTGTATGCTAACTGATAATAGAAAGGTTCACATTAATTCATTTTGTTTGGGTAGCATGACACATTGCTAGGCATCAATCATGACTTGTAGAAGCCCTTTAGAATTAATTGTAATTAATTCGTAATTAAAAGGAGAATTAAAAATTAAAAAAGAGTTTTAATTAATTGGATGAATTCTAATTGTTACGTAAAAGTTACGACCTACTGCCAGTGCGATATTGAACCTAAAGAGTCACACACAATATGACAATGGCAAGAATAAAAAAAAAACACTAATGAGTTAATAGAGAAAATTGTAAGAATTAATTAAACTAGGGGTTTAATTGAAATTCTAGAAGCCACTAAGGTTTTAGGAGTAAGGGCTCTATATAAAGGTTCTATTTAATAGAAACCTTAATTCAGATTTTATAAGACTATAATCTGATTTTAGATGCACACACTCTCTCTAAGCTGAAAAAACCAAGAGCTACCACCCATAATTTTTGCCCTGCCCTAGTCCTCTTCCTTGAGTTGTGTTTGACGTCTTGGATTAGGAGATCCTCATCCTTGGTTACTTGTGTGGTTAAGCTTAGAGGCCGGACACTTGAACGACTTGTGGACTCTTCTCTAAAAGATTAAACTGACTCTTCATGGAGATATAAACCTTAACCTTGTATGGAGATTTGTTTTTATCATTCTAATGTATTCATAGAGATTTGTTGGGATAAGTTTATTGACGTAGTACTTAAGAAAACTTTTAAATTCCGCTGTGTTATCTATGCAGTTAGGCTTACATACAACTCTCGCCTCCCTAAGAGCCCTCTCATTTGAGACCAAGGGCACGACGAGGACCTCTAATCCCAGTGGAATCCTCGGAATTGGGTACCTTTTAGACTAGAATTTTTACTTCTTGAAGGAAGCAATTTGTTGAACATGCGTGGGACATTAATGGAACAGTCACTGTTATTGGGAGGGATAGACATTTCTATGTTATCCACTTCCATCACCCAGAAGATAGAGATAAAGTGTGGAATCACACACCTTGGTCATTGAATTGGTGTCTATTCATAGTTGATTCGATGGCGACTGAGTTTCGTTCTAAGAAACCTCTAACTTGTTCGTGCTGAGGTCTGGGTTCAAATGCGTAGTCTAGCACTTCAGTACTACACGAACGAGCTTGCTCATAGATTTTGATCCACTGTGGGAGAGGTAGAATTTGTAGATTGGCCAGAGGTGGTCCCTTGCAATGTCCAATATATCAGTTAGAGTTTGGATCAACCCTTGGCTTCCATTGGTTGCGGGTTTCACTTTTAGAAGGGACGATGGAATTCACCAATGGGTGTCACTGTCAATCAAGTATGAGAGGGTGCATATATTCTTCCTTTTTTGCGGTCTTATTGGTCATCCATATCATCGATGTAGAAAAGATAATGCTGATGTTGGAAGAAATCTCAATAGCCAACTGGATGAAATTAATTCCCGTTATGGATTTGATATCTTTTATGACCTGCTTGATATACAGTTTAAGCATGACATTTTGCTCTTTTACATAATGAGGATGAGAATGCAGCATGTTTTGTTGTTGGACTAGAGGTCGTAAAATCTGACACGACTCGAAATTATATCAAAATAATATGATTCAAACCCGATCCAACTCTAACCCGAGTGACTCGAAATCCGAAACGACTCGGATTCAAAATGAACCGAACCCAACTCGACCCGAAAACCCGAAACGACCCAGAAACTCGAAACGACCCAAAATGACTTGAAAAAATATTTTTTTTATAAAAAACAAAATTCTCTCTAAAATTGGGATAATAGTTAATTTACTAGTTGTCAAATAAAATAAATTATATAACAATTAATTAATTATTGATTTATATATGTTGATATGCATGGTTTAACATTCTATTAATATGAGTAATCTCATTAATTTCAAATAAAAAATCGAGAAAAATAGTAAATTTTGCATTGTTCTTCAAGTCACAATAAAATTTTATTTTTAATTGTCTTGAAAAATATAATGGAACGAAGTGATCATATGAAATTTAATCTCCAAAATTTGGTATAAGACGTTACTAGTGAGAATAACTTTGTGGACCAGTTGTCTGATATCATTTAAGACTGAATTTTGGGACTAAGAATCATAACATTGCATTAAAAAATTAAATATATTATATAAAAAATTAAGTATTGATTTACAATTAATTAATTTACATGTATTTGACAATGTAACTCACTTAGTCCTATTATATGCAAATAAAATATTTTTTAATTAAACATAAATATCTATTTTGTTGACTTGACCTGACCCAACATGACTTGAGACTCGATATGACTTGAGACCCGATATGATCTGAGCTTGAAATGACTCGAACTCGACTTGACCCTACTTGACATGACCCGAGACCCGATACGACCAGATCCAAAGTGACTCGCAAATTGAACGACCCAAGACTCAATATAACCCAAACCCGAACCGACACAAACCCGATTGACCCGACCCGACCCGTTTGCCACCTCTATGTTGGACCTTCCAGAAGGTTCTCTAATGCAGGTGAAGAAGATAGACACAAGATAAGAAGACCAGGTTCCATTCACAGTTTTGACTCAAACACTGACGATTATGGGACAAAAGATGAAAGGGTTAATATATTGCTTCCCAACTCTAATTTCCCAAGATTCAATATCCCAAACTCACCAACAATCTCAGATCAGAGTACCCATACCACCTTAATCCCTCTAGAGACTCTGTTCCCAAATTTGAATATTGATGACTCCTGGGATAGAGAATTTCCCATTCCTTTATCCCCTCCTACATCTATCCAAGATCCCCAAGAAAATACAGGACTCACTGTTTTACTTCCTAGTTCCCTTCCTCCACCAATGTACCTATGGGAAACAAATACCTTTATGCCACAACCTGAAAACAATAAGACTCGTTAGATTTATTTTGAAGGAGGAGGTAAAGGTTTCTTGACCAACACTGCTATCTTAACTGGTGATTATACTCAGAATCCACCCCAATCTTTTCCTCCATATAATCCACATGGTTCTGAATTCAAGTTGAATATCATGAACACTAGCCTCGAGGTTCTAAGCTTTCCAGGACCTCAAACTCAAAACCCTCCGCAATCATCCAACCAATCCAATACATTTTTTGACTTCCATAGTTTGTCTCTTTATTGTTTCTGAGGACCAGACAATGGAAATAGAACTTTTAGAAACTTATATGCATGAGAAAAGCAAAGATAAGAAACTTGTTATTGATTAGGGGAAGAGAAAAATGAAACAAAACAAGAAGAGGCAACTTCCTAATGATGGAAATCTTAGGATTGGTAATAGTAAAGAAATACAAGATGAAATTAAGTGATGAGGATTTCATGGAGTACTTTCAATGTATTGGGAATGAAGAAATCGCTCAAATAGCTCTAGGACTTCACACAGGTCAAATGCTACAGGTTAGTCATTAAATAACACTATTAAGTTGGAAAATCAAGGCCAGAAAGACACAACATTTGGTCTATTGGAGGTTGATATTGACTAGTTCATGGATGAATATAAAGATGAGGAAGGCAATTTTGTCAATATAATGGGGTAGGACAATAGATAGGATTACCAAGGGAAGTTCTGATTGAATATATGGGTGAGCCTCTTCCTAACTAGAATCCACAACTTTAAGAGAACGAAAATCAAGTTCAGGCCTCTGATGGAAGAATTTCATAAACAATGACATACACTATGATAGCAACAGAATTATAGGAGGAGGAACAAAGTCTGGTACCAAGCTTAAGAAGAATTAAGAAGAGCTGGAGCTAAATGAACAGCTAGCAAACTTGAGAAAAAACCAAAGGAGAAATGAGACTCCACGATGGCTGGAGCAATATGAGATATAAAAGTTGGGGCTAAGAGGCTAGAGGAAAAGCGGTTATTCAGTTAGTTTGATTTAATTGTTAGTTAGTTGAATTAAAGTAGTTAGCATTTTGTTAGCATTCTATTACAAGAGTATGAATCTTAACTTCAATAAGGCTTGTATAAATACTAAGAGTTCTCTTTTTTACAGAATAAGAAAGAATTAATCCAATCTTAGCTTCAATAAAGCTTGTAAATTACACGAGGTATTCGGCATGGTACGCTGAACAAGTTGCTGGGAAGTACAGTACAAAGTCAGTGCAGTAGAGGTTTTATCTCTGAGGAGGCAACTGATGATGAGGCGAAGTCCTCTATTTTGTGGCATCAAAGGCTTAGGCATATCGGTGAAAAATGGACTATCTACTTTATCATTAACACAGATGGTTAAGGGAGTCCCAGATTGCTCCATGGGATTCAGTTTCTATGTGCATTGTCTACATTGCAAGCAGAACCATGTGAGTTTTAAGTCTACTGGCACGAGGGCGAAGGGTATTCTGGATTTGATACTTAGCGATATGTTTAGGCCAGTTTCGATCCAATCTCTTGGAAAATCAAGGTATTACGTCTCTTTCATTGATGATTTTTCATGGTATGCATGGATTTACTTCATTAAGAGTAAAGCTGAAGCATTTGAAAAGTTTCGTGAGTTTAAAGCATTGGTAGAAAATCAGATGGAAAGAAAAATAAAGATAATGAAAACAGATAATGGAGGGGAATTTTGCTCAAACAAGTTTGAGAAATTCTATGTGGCAAGTGACATTGCAAGACAGAAAACAACACCATATACACCTCAACAGAATGGGGTGGCTGAGAGACTCAATCTGTCACTTATGGAGAAATTGAGGAGTATATTGAGTTGTGCAGGCTTGGAGCCGGAGTTCTGGGTAGAGGTAGTAGCTACGATATGTTATCTGAAGAACAGGTCACCTACATCAAATTTCAGGATTAGACAACGTTTGAGGCACTATTCAGGAAGAAGCCGAGTTTGGCTCATGGTAGGGTGTTTGGGTGTGATGCTTATATGCATGTGCCAAAAGAAAAGAGGAACAAACTTGACAGGAAATCAATGAAGTGTATTTTCATTGGTTATAAGGATGGGGTCAAGGGTTACAAGTTATAGAATTCAAAAAACATGAGTACAGTTTTCAGTAGAGATGTTGTGTTCAGAGAAACACAAAAGGATGTGGCAGTTGTCTAAGATGTACCGGAACAGCCAAAACAGGTTCAAATTGATCTTAGCCTGAGAGATAAAGAGTGGGAGATTACCCTACAAATTGTATCAGATACTTCAAATTCTAAGTCAGTTGGATTTTAGTACGATATTCATGTTTCTGATGTAGGGGATGAGGATTCAGATGCTGGCTCAGAGGTAGAGACCACGCCTGTCATGAGAAGATCCACATGGGTTAGGAGCCACCCATTAGGTATTCCCCTAGTGCTTGTAGTGTATTATATGCTTTAAATATTACCAGTGATGATTCTAGCATAGTGAAAGAGGCGAGGACCTCGAAGGATGCAAATCTGTGGGAAGATGCTATAAAAGAGGAGATGCAGGAACTAGACAGGAATGAAACATGGATCTTTGCGAAATATTCTAGAGATAGGAAGGTAATTATGTGCAAATGAGTTTTAAACAAATGCAGATTGAGTAGTAGAAAAGTATAAGGCACGTCTAGTTGCAAAGGGATAATCTCAAATAGAGGGGATTGACTATAGTGAGATATTTTCCCCGGTAAGAAAGTTGACATCTATCAAATTTATCTTATCCATGGCAGCTGCTTATGATCTAGAGGTCAAACAACTAGATGTGAAGATGGCTTTCCTTCATGGGGACTTAGAAGAGGAAATTTACATGAAACAGCCTGAAGGCTTTATGAGCAAATGAAAGGAAGAGCTGGTTTGTAAATTGAAGAAGTCTTTGTACGGACTAAAGCAGTCACCACAGATATGGTACCACAAGTTTGACACATATGCCATTTAGCTTGGGTTCACTCGTAGCTATGCTGATCACTGCGTCTATGTGAAAAGGTTAGAGGTTGATTTTGTCATTTTAACCTTGTATGTTGATGATATGCTATTGATTGGAAATAACATGAAGATTATTAGCACTGTGAAGACATTGTTGGAAAGATAGTTTGAAATGAAAGACTTAGGGCAAGCAAACTTTATCTTGGGCATGCAGATAAAGAGGGATTGTGAAAATTGAAAACTGTGGCTAAGTTAAAAGTAGTATATTGAAGAAGTGTTGAAGAAATTAAACATGTCTGATAGCAAGCCGGTAGGGACTCCCATGCCTTTGGGAACCAAGTTATCTATGGAACAATGTCTGAAGACAAAGGAAGAAGCTGAAAAGATGGCCCATATACCTTATGCTAATTCGGTTGGAAGCTTGATGTACGCCATGGTGTGTATGAGACCAGATATTACCCAAGCAATGAGAATATTGAACAGATATATGTCTAATCCTGGGAAAGAGCATTGGATTGCAATCAATAGAGTTCTTAGATATCTTCGTGGCATGTCATCAAAGTTTTCATTATGTTATGGAGGTATGAAAGGTAAGAAGAATCTTGATATTGTAGGATCGGTTGATGCTAACTAGGGATGAGACATTAATAGTAGGAGGTCTACAAGTGGATATGTGTTCAATCTGTTTGGTGGGGTTGGATGAGCAAGAGGCAAAGTGTTGTTGCTCTTTCATCCATATAAATAGAGTATATGGCAATAACTCAAGCTAGAAAGGAAGTGATTTGGCTTCGAAGGTTGTGTGCTGAGCTTGGGTTTAAACAAGGAGAAGTGAAGGTGAAATGTGACAATCAAGGTGCTATCTTCTTACCAAAGAATCCTGGATTTCATTCACGGATGAAGCACATTGATATCCAATATCACTTCATCCGAGAAAAGATTGAAGAAAAGGTGATAATCTTGGAAAAAGTTAATACAATAGTGAACAGCGCAGATTTCTTGACTAAAGCAGTTAGACTAGCAAAGTTTAAGTGGAGTGCTACTGAGATGGCCTTGAAGAAACAGAGTTATGAGATGTTTTCCATGTGTGTGAAGTATTTACCGAATGGGAGATTATTAGAGTTAGTGCATACTTCATGGGTCAAGATCTATGCAGGGGTTTACAGGGCAGAACCCCCAAAAATTTCAGGCCCTCTACATGTTTTTGGTATGGTTTTTTGCTTGACGGTTTGGGCTTGGGACAGTGAATAGCCGTGTTTTTTCAACAGGGCAGAAACCCTAATTAGGGTGTCTTAAGCTGCTTATAAATACTCTCTATGTACTGAGCACATATTGTAACAAGAGATTTGTGAGGTTAATTATAGTGAAACTTCTGGCAAGATGTAACCCTATTTTGGGTGAATCTGGGTATATTGTGTCTTATTTTCTTTTTGTTTATAATTCATGTGATTGACAGGTCTCGAATCATTCATCAGTGATATGAACTCTTATTTAGTCAACGAAAATACTGCTATTCGAAGTTCTGTAATCGAGATCTACTTAATGATTGCTGAATTGAAGGAGTCGAGGAATTCCAAGCAAGATACTAGACAATAAACCAAGATCAACAACAACAACCTTTTTGCGATTCAAATAACCTATATGACAAGTCTAAAGACATTTATGGACAAGAATTTCAAGGTCCAGGGAGGTTAGTGAAGCTGAATATGCCTAGATTTGATAGAACTGATACATTATGATGGTTCTTCAAAGCTGAATAGTTCTTCAACTACCATTATACTCCAATTGATCAAAGGAAATTAATCTCTTCACTTCATCTAGAGGGAGCAACACTATCTTGGTATCAATGGGCTACTAGCAATAGTTTTATTAATTCTTGGTGTGATTTCTTAGACAAGATCAAAGAAAGATTTTGTCCATCTTCATATGAAGATCACAAGGGTGCCTTGGCCAAATTACAGAAAACATCTCCTATAGCTGACTATCAAGCTCAATTCGAGAACCTCTCTAATAAAGTAACTGGGTTGCAAAAACCTTTCCTTATTAGTTTCTTTATCTCAAGTTTAAAGCCTAAATTAAAAAGATAATTACTTGTGGCCCAACCTTCTTCCTTATTAAAGGCTATATCTTTAGCCAAATTATATGAGGAAAAATATACTGATATGAGGAGAATATGGAAGCCTCAATAGAATAAACCTGCAAGTGGTCTTGGGTTATTACCTACTCCAGCGGTACTATAGTGAAACATCTTATAACATCATCAACATCTACTTTCCCAACTAAGAGACTTACCCCTGCAAAAATGAAGCTTAGAAGGGATAAAGGTCTCTGTTATAATCGTGATGAAAGGTTTACACCTACTCACAAATGTAGACATTAATTTTTTTTTATTGATGACTAAAGAAGCACCACAAACTATAGAAGAATAGTATGATGACCAAACTGTTGATCATGATCAAGCAGTTGAATTTTTTGGCATCAATTTGAATGCTCTTCCTGATCAATCAAGTCCTAGTACCATTAAAGTTTTTGAAGAATGAAAAGATCACAAGATTCAATTGCTCATTTATAGTGGGAGCAATCACAATTTTGTACAAGAAAGAGTTGTGAAGATGCTAGGATGGCCTGTCAGAGCTTGTAAGCCTTTCAGAGTTCAAATTGGTAATGGTGAATACCTTACTTATTGTAACTAGTGTAGCTAAGTAATTTTATATTTATAACACAACAAGCTCACTTTAGTTATGTTCTTATTACCTACTGAGGGGTCTGATTTAGTAGCTTGAGTTGCTTGGGCCAATTATCACTGATTATAAACAGCAAACCATGGACTTTGAATGGCAAAGTAATAAGGTGAATTTAGTTGGGGAACCCCAATTAAATCCTCAACAGATTAGTTTGAGATGCATAAAGGAGTTAGAAATTGTTGAGGGGATAGTTTCTTGTTTTCAAGTAGAACATACTGCTTCAACAGAGAGCCCTAGTGCTATTCCTAAAGAAATCATAGAATTATTACATAATTACCATACTAGCTTTGAGGAACTTGGTGAGTTGCCCCCAGCTAGAGAATTTGATCATCAAATCCATTTACAACCTGATGCTAAACCAATAAACGTGAAACCATATAGATACCTTTATTTTCATAAGCATAAGATAAAAAAAACTAGTGGAAAAGATGCTTAATTTTGGGGTGATCTGACCTAGTGATAGCCCTTATTATTCACCAATGCTATTAGTCAAGAAAAATGATGGGTCTTGGAGGTTCTGCATTGATTATCAAGCCTTGAATTCTATAACTTTTAAGGGCAAGTTTTCCATCCCCATAGTTGATGAACTACTAGATGAACTTTATGGGGCAACCATTTTTTTCCAAACTTGATATTAGGGTTGGCTATCAGCAAATCAGGATTACACCTAGGGATATAGAGAAGACTATTTTTAGGACACATGAAGGCTACTACGAATTTTTGGTCATGCTATTTGGTTTAACTAATACACCCTCTACTTTTCAAGCAGTTATGAATGCTATTTTCAAATCATATTTGAGAAAGTTTGTTTTAGTCTTCTTTGATGATATCTTGGTTTATAGTAGTTCAGTAGCAGACCATGTGTCTTATCTGCAAATAGTCTTGGAATGGTTGAATGCTGACCAACTATTTGCCATACGGAGTAAATGCAGTTTTTGTCAATCTTCTTTAGACTACCTGAGACATATTGTGAGCTGATGTGCAAATTTTAAATGCTTGCAAGTGCACGAATCACAAATAGTATTGCGATGAGTTTACTCTCGAGATCGATCTCTCAAGGAATTGCAGTGGTTTAGATCCTAAAATTACTTTCTTAAAGTTACTAAAACAAACTCTGAAATTAAATCCTAAACACTCTAATTAAAAAATTGGTGAAGAGAAAATTGAAATAAAAATAATTAAACAAAATGAATTATGAAGAGATGAGTATAATCAATGAGAACAATTGGGAGTTTAGCTTGCTATCTACTCATGAATTGGAACATTTGGTCAATATAAAGAATTAATCAACATCCAAGATTATTGGTATTTTCTCTAAGACTAGAGAATACCATTGATCGTGTTTATTCTCAATTTATAACTAATTAATTAAATCCCATGGATCGTGTTCATCAATTAATTAGTTAAATTAAGTATAAGGAAAACGAAACCACCTAAATTACAATTTGATTTGAATCCTGATTTAAATTCCTATTCAAGAAGGCTTAATTAGATTTAGATGATTTGTCCTCAACCTAATCTCAAATATTAACCTTGACTATCAATAATAGATCCACAAGCAATAATCAAACGTATGAAGAATATTGAATAAGAAATAATCTGAAAAATTTCATAAAACTAAATCCACCAAAATATCCAAAACAATCAAGGCACCTAAGCCAGACGCCCAACAATGCGTTCAGCCGCTCATGTTTAAATCCTAATCACAGAATTCAAATACTAGGGTTATAAGCATATTGAAGGACAAAAGGAGCAAAGATAGAATTTCTTCCCGAATTACAAGATGAATCCTCAAAGTGTTGAAGTGATTGATCATCATCTTCAATCTCTTGATAAGCCATCTTGATGAAAGAAACTGTCTCCTCCTTCAATCTCCCAAAACCCCTCTTGATAATATCTCTACAAGAACTATCGTCGTCCCCTCCTCCTGGTTCTTTGAGTTTGAATTTCTATATATAGCTGAAAAGTCACCCTAGGTTTTCTGTTCAAGCCGTGTGCTTCTGCTGCTGTCCAAGCCATGTGTTTGCTGTTGTCCAAGCCAGGTTTCTGCTATCCCAAACTGGTCCGGTTGTGCTGCTGTCCAGCCCATGCAAATCCCAAAAAAATCAGAATTTAATAGCTCCTTCACGTCTGCCACGCTGAAATCACACACAGTCTGACCTTTGTCTACTAAAGCTGCCATAACTTTCTCTAGAAAAATCATATTTACGAGCTGTAAATTCTACAGAAAATAGACATCTGAATCTTTCCAACTATATATGGATCATCTCCTAATTCTTCCTGAATCAATACAGTTTAATCCAAAAAAGTCACTTCTGCCACGCTGAAATCACTCACAGCCCGACCTTTGTCTACTAAAACTGCCATAACTTTCTCTAGAAAAATCATATTTATGAGCCATGAAATTCTCCAGAAAATAGACATCCGAATATTTCTAAGAATATATGGCTCATCTCCTAGTTCTTCCTGAATCAATATAGTTTATTCCACAAAAAAGACAGATTTGTACGGGTAATTCTGTCAATTTAGTGAAACTCCTTTCCAAGTGCTTGTGAACCTGTAAAACAACAAAAAACAACTCAAAGTAACAAATTCCTAAGCTAAACATATAAATAAATACTTGAAAAACATATAAAATACTAGGACAAATATTTGTTCATCAAATACCCCCAAACCTAGATTTTGCTAGTCCTCAAGTAAAACTAAAAGAAAACATAAACAAAACAAACCTAAAAACTTAGATCAACAAAACCCTCATGCCTTAATTCTTATTATAACTCATATCTAGATATCTTATGCATAATTATGTTCACGGTCTCAACACTTCACAATTCATTGCTCAAATCAAGTGCACATCGCACATCCGTATTCCAATGCTCAAAACACCTCACATCAATTACCCCCAAACCTAACGTTAAGAATCCGAATTCGCTTCGACTCTAGGCCTCACAGGATTCACTCATTAAGCACGCCGAACCTAGGTTTCAAACACTCATCAAGCATATGTGAATAGAAGTTACGTAAACAAGAAATTTCAAATATAAATTCGCATATGAATATGGATATCATCAAAGAACGCTCATATGTTCACAAAATAGATCTCATGAAAGGAATCAAATGTTAGGATTGCAAAGTTATCACATCGCCTATATCATATCATAGTTATACACCTCAAGCAAAACATATTGAGTATGAACCTATGCATAGATGGGCATCATTGGCCGAACTTGATTTACACCAAAGCTCTTTCTTTTCAACTCTTTATAAGAGCGACTTCAATACCCTTGAAGTATCTCAGGTCCTCTTTCTTGTCAAACCAAATCCCTTTTTGACATGTTTCTCATATATATATTTCTATTTTTTTTTACTTTCTTCTTCTTTTTTTCTTTTTTTTTTGAATAGGAATTTGGATCTTTCTCCAAAGACAGTGGCAACTAGGGTGTATAACGATAGACACATACTCAAACTTCTTACTTAAGTCATTCAACTAAAACAATGAGAATACATAACATGATACTTCAAGTGAGTTATATAATCCTAGCATTCAATGTAAAACCTATAGAGATCATCTAAGAATTAAGGTCATAACGAAGAGTGTTTAAGAGTACCAAGAAACTAACTCTCAGAATAAAACGCTTATGGCTCAAATAACTCACTAGGTAGTCTCCACTATTTGATTCTCAATCATTAGATCTAGGTTCATCTTAGTATCAACATCAAGAGCACGGTATATGGAATATGAATATGCATTAATCCTCAGAACAACTAGTCAGTGTTAAAGAAACTAAACTCAACGTGCATAAAAGACTTGATTACTAACCATAGAACAAATTGTAGCACAAAAATTTTGTCTCTAGAAGTTCTAATTGTACCCCCAAATCTAAACTAAACATTGTCCTCAATGTATGAAATCAAACACACATTTAGAAAAACATTTAGAAGGGAACAATGAAAATGAAAGAATAGAAAACATACTCTATCAAATGGGTGGGTTGCCTCCCACCAAGCGTTTTCTTTAACGTCTTAGCAAGATGCTGGTTGAAGTTATTCAGGATTGTGCACCTCAATGCACTCAACAAACCCCTTCTTATGAACTCCTTCCAAATAAGGCTTCACACAATGCCTGTTGACCTTGAATGTCACTTGAGTCTTCGGGTTCAGCAACTCTACTGCTTTATGAGAAAAAATGTTGACTACCGAAAACGGTCTACACCATCTTGACTTCAATTTTTCTGGAAATAATTTGAAATGAGTGTTAAACAAAAGAACTTTCATTCCAGGATAAAGAGACTTACGGATGAGGCCTTGGTCATGGTAATGCTTAGTGCATTCTTTGTAGATCTTTGCATTCTTATAGGCTTCATCATGAATCTTTTCTAACTCATTGAGTTGTAGTAATTGCTTCTCTCCTGCCATTGCCATGTCCATGTTCAACTCCTTGATTTCTCAATGTGCCCGATGCTCAAGCTCAACCAGTAAGTGGCATGCCTTTCCAAAAACCAACCGATAGGGGCTCATCCCACTAGGTGTCTTGTATGCCGTGTGGAATGCCCACAATGCGTCATTAAGCTTGGTTGCCCAGTCCTTCTGTGATGGTCGCACCGTCTTTTCTAAAATGCCCTCAATGAATTTCTCCACCATATCCGAGAAGATTGACATCATGCATCTTTGGAATGTGACTGGAGCATTGCATAGGCCAAACGACATCCTCTTAAAGGCAAATGTCCTAAATGAGCAAGTGAATGTTGTCTTCTCTTGATCCTCCGGCGCAATCGACACTTGATAATAACCTGAAAGATCATTAAGAAAACAATAAAAATCACGTGCTGCAAGCCTTTCCAACATCTGATCAATAAAAGGAAGTGGAAAATGATCATTTCTAGTAGCTGAGTTTAGTTTCCTGTAATCAATGCACATTCTCCATCCTGTGGTCATCTTAGTGGGCACTAGCTCATTCTTCTCGTTTCGCACCACTGTAATCCCAGACTTCTTAGGAATAACATGAACTCGACTAACCCATCTACTATTTGAAATAAGGTAGATAACTCCTGCATCTAGGAGTTTTAAAATTTTTTTCTTCACTACCTCTTGTAGATTAGGGTTTAGTCTCCTTTGAGCTTCTCTCACAGGTTTGGCATTGTCCTCTAAAATGATCTTATGCATACATGTAGCCGGACTAATACCCCTGATGTCATTTATACTCCATCCTATGGCTCTTCTAAGTCTGCTAAGCTCCTTCATAACTCTCTCCTCTTATGTTTGGGTCAAAGTAGATGAAATAGTCACAAGATATGTATCTCCCTCTCCCAGAAATATGTACTTAAGGTGCTTAGGTAACTCTTTAAGTTCAAGCTTAGGTGGAGTAGTATCTTCCCTAGGTAGAGGACTTAGAAATTCTAAAGGTTTGCTAGACTCTTCTTAGGGTGACACTGGTATTTCACTATCAAACATCTTATGATACCCTTTGGTCTCCTCTTCTAGTGTTTCCTGTACTCTCTCAATTATAAGAGTAACTTCAAGCTTGTCCTCTATTCCTGTCTGCAAATAAGTGTCATAAACAAGTGAGTCCACACAATCAATAAAAGAACTCTCATCGTTAGTAGAAATAGAAGAAAGAATGGTTAGAGAATCAAACACTTTAATTTGTACAGTCTCTCCCAACACTGTCATCATTAACCTCCCATTATGGACATCAATAATAGTCTTGGTTGTGGCCATAAATGGTTTACCAAGAAGAATTGTGTGCTCCTTGTCCTTAGATGGGGTTTCTTCCATCTCCAATACCATGAAGTCCATAGGCACAATCATTTTGTCTACATGCACCAATATATCCTCAATTATTCCCTTAGGATATTTAACTGATCTGTCAGCGAGTTGAAGGGACATAGTTATTGACTTAAGCTCCCCCAAACCTAGTTGCAAGTATATTGAATATGGCATGAGATTTATACTTGCTCCTAAGTCTAGCATTGCTTTGGTGACCTTCTTGTTTCCCATTGTGATGTTACGGGACCTTTCAGCTTAGGTGGCAAGCTTTGTTGGAGCACCACACTAGCAACTTCTGACACCATCACTTTCTCGTTCTTCTTATATTTTCTCTTTTTGGTGTTAAGTTCCTTAAAGAATTTCGCCTATGATGGCATATTCTTGATGACATCCAAAAGAGGAAAATTAATATTCACTTTAGAAAGCATATCAAAAATATCAGAAAATTGCTTATCCTATTTAACATCCTTCAGACGGCTTGGATAAGGAATAAGAGGCCTGTAAGGCTCGGTTGCCTTGTGCAGTGTCATAAAGGAAGATGGCTCATTCTCCTTGCTCTCCTCAGATGTTTGAGAAGATTGCGGATCTTCAGCTGGATTTCCTTTAGGTGTGTCATGCTCCTTTTGCTTCTCAATTGATTTTCCTGCATCACGTGGAAAGTCATAAGAAATTTTATCATCAGAATTGTTGTTAAGAATTTTACCACTTCACAGCACTGTTATAGCCTTTGCTTGCTCAGGTTGGCTAGGCAACTTCCCTTTTTCATGTACTTGCAATTGTTTTACAAGTTGCCTAACTTGTACTTCCACCCTCTTCATTGATGACTCTAAGGAATCCAACCTTTGGATATCTGTCTCATGGTTCTCTTTGCTTACTTGAATAAAAGCATTCAAGTTCTCCTCCAAAGTTGGATTTCTAGGCTGATTGGGTGGTACAACTTGGTTTCGATATTGAACTGGTCTTGAACTTTGAGCATATGCCGGAGCGTTGTTAGTCTTCCAGGAGAAATTGAGATGATTTCTCCACCCAGGGTTGTAGGTGTTAGAATATGGATCATTCTTCGGCCTAGGTTGGTAAGACTCCATTACATTGAGTTGTTCTTGCTCATTTCCTGCAAGATTCATAAGGTAAAGAACAAGTGTTAGCACTGTGACCAAAACCCACAAACTCCACATACCTCATGATTGTGCGTGTTTGTGGTAGTGAGAAGTTTGACTTGTTTGGTAAACTCTGCAAGTTGCATTGCCATATTGTTGTTGGAGCTCAATTCATTAACCCTAACTTACCTTCCTTTTACACTCTTTTATTGGGAATTAACACCCAACATCTCATATAGCTCGCATGTCTCCTTAGCAGACTTTTCTCCCATGGCTCCACCGGTAGCGTTATCAACTGTATATTGACATTATTGTGTCAATCCATCATAGAAGAATTGATTTTGTAGCTGCAATTGGTAATGATGGCGGGGACATTGGATTAAAAGCATCTTGAACCTGTCCCATGCTTCATGGAAGGGTTCTCTTTCCATTTATGAGAACGTGGCAACCTTAATTCTTAACTCAGTGGTCTTCTGATGGGAGTAGAATTTGTTCATGAACCGATTGTAGAACGCTTCCCATGTAGTCATAGAACCGGGTGCAAGAGTCATTAATCACGCTTTTACTCTATCTTTTAATGTGTAGGGGAAGCATCTCATCTTGAGTTGATCCTCATGTAACCCCTATAGAGGAAAAGTCTGCACTGTTGTATAGAAATACCTTATGAAGGTTAATAAGTCTTCATTTGGAATTTCGTAGAATGAAGGGAGCATGCTAAAGTGGATTTTTTTATCTCATAATTTCGTACAGCTTCCCCCAATTGGATGCAAGATGTCGAAGTGTCGATGATCGGCCTTGCATACTCCTTCATCATAATTTGTCTTTCAACTCCTTCCATTCTTTCAGGCTCCTCTTTTTCTATTCCCTCAACCTTTTCTTCTTCTTTCGTAGGCTATAATGTCTCCCTTAGCCTATGGATGTTGTCTATTGTTGGCACTAGATTTCTCCCTTGGGATCTTCTACCGCGCATGCACTTGAAGAAAGCAAAAGAAAAATTAAGCTACCAGGAATCAAGAGAGCGAACATCAAGAAACGGATTAATGCCAATTTAAATCAAGAAAATCAAGAAGCAAATAAAGAAAATTTGACGAAATGAAAGAAATAAAAATTATACGTAAAAGAAAAAAAAGAAATAAAATAAAAATAAAAATAAAAACAAAGAAAATAACTAAAGAATTAAACACCAATTCCCCGGCAACAGCACCAAAAACTTGATGTGCAAATTTTAAATGCTCGTAAGTGCACGAATCACAAATAGTATTGCGATGAGTTTACTCTCAAGGTTGATCTCTCAAGGAATTGCAGTGGTTTAGATCCTAAAATTACTTTCTTAAAATTACTAAAACAAACTCTGAAATTAAATCCTAAACACTCTAATTAAAAGATTAGTGAAGAGAAAATTGAAATAAAAATAATTAAACAAAATGAATTATGAAGAGATGAGTATAATCAATGAGAACAATTGAGAGTTTAGCTTGCTATCCAATCATGAATTGTAACATTTTGTGAATATAAAGAATTAATCAACATCCGAGATTATTGGTATTTCCACTAAGACTAGAGAATGACATTGATCGTGTTTATTCTCAATTTATAACTAATTAATTAAATCTCATGGATCGTGATCATCAATTAATTAGTTAAATTAAGTATAAGGAAAATGCAACCACCTAAATCACAATTTGATTTGAATCCTGATTTAAATTCCTATTCAAGAAAGCTTAATTAGGTCTAGATGATTTGCCCCCAACCTAATCTCAAATATTAACCTTGACCATCAATAATAGATGGCCAATCCACAAGCAATAATCAAAGGTATGAAGGATATTGAATAAGAAATAATCTGTAAAATTTCGTAAAACTAAATCTACAAAAATATCCAAAACAATCAAGGCAGCTAAGCCAAATGCCCAACAATACGTTCAGCTGCTCATGTTTAAATCCTAATCACAAAATTTAAATACTAGGGTTACAAACATATTGAAGGACAAAAGGAGCAAAGATAGAATTTCTTCCCAAATTACAAGATGAATCCTCAAAGTTTTGAAGTGATTGATCATCCTCTTCAATCTCTTGATAAGTCGTCTTGATAAAAGAAACTGTCTCCTCCTTCAATCTTCCAAAACCCCTCTTGATAATATCTCTCCAAGAACTACCGTCGTCCCATCCTCCTGGTTCTCTTAGTCTGAATTCCTATATATAGTTGTATGGAGATGACTTTGTAGACAGAAAAATCGCCCTAGGGTTTCTGTTCAGGCCGTGTGCTTCTGCTGCTGTCCAGGCCCAGTTTTGCTGCTGTCTAGGCCAGGTTTCTGTTGTCCAAAACTAGTCTGGTTGTGCTGCTATCCAGCCAGTGCAAATCCAAAAAAAAATCAGAATTTAATAGCTTCTTCACTTCTACCCCACTGAAATCACGCACAACCTGACCTTTGTCAACTAAAACTACCATAACTTTCTCTAGAAAAATCATATTTATAAGCCATAAAATTCTCCAAAAAATAGACATCCAGATCTGTCCAAGAATATATGGCACATCTCCTAGTTCTTCCTGAATCAATACAGTTTAATCAACAAAAATCACTTCTGCCACGCTAAAATTACGCACAACCTGACATTTGTCTACTAAAACTGCCATAACTTTCTCTAGAAAAATCATATTTGTGAGCCATGAAATTCTCCAAAAAAATAGACATCCGGATCTTTCCAAGGATATATGGTTCATCTCTTGGTTGTTCCTGAATCAATACAGTTTAATCCGCAAAAACGACTGATCTGTACGGGAAATTATGGTAATTTAGTGAAACTCTTTTCCAAGTACTTGTGAACCTGTAAAATAACGAGAAATAACTCAAAGTAACAAATTCCTAAGCTAAACATATAAATAAACACTTGAAAAACATATAAAATACTAAGACAAATATTCGTTCATCATGAGCTCTTAAGGAGTCTAACTTGATCTTTAAAAAAGGCAAGTACAATGGCCACCTCTATCAACCTTGAAACAATTAAGAGGGTTCTTAGGACTCACTGGCTACTATAAAAGATTTTTGAAGGGTTAAGCTACCATAGCAAATTCTTTTAGTAACTTCTTGAAGAAATATACTTTCAATTGAGATTTAGACACTCAACTCGCATTTGATGATCTAAAAACAACTATGACTAAGGCTCCTATATGTGCCTTTCCAGAATTTACCATGGTCTTTGTAGTAGAGACATATGCTTCAAATATAGGAATTGGAGTAGTTTTATGTAGCATCTACATCCAATAGCTTTTTCTAGTAAAAAGAAAAGTTCCAAGATAGTAGTGTCTTCAGTTTATGTAAAAGAATTGTATGCCATTACTCAAGCAATGAAGAAGTGGAGATAGTATTTGCTACGAATAAAATTTGAAATTCATACTAATCAGAAGCTATTGACGAGCTAAATGTGTCAAGTTATCCAAACCCCTAAGCAACAACACTATCTTAGCAAATTGTTAGGATTTTGCTATGAAATTGTTTATAATCTAGGGAGAGATAATGCTATTGTAGATGCCTTATCCAAATTTCCTTTACCTAATGACTTTTTGTTTATCACTCAAAGTACTCTAGATGAAGGTATTACCAGTGAGCTACTCATGCTTGTTTCTTACCCCTTTTTCGACATATAAGATGAATTGAAAACATAAAATATGGTTGATAAGGAATTAGTGACTTTACATTAGCAAGTCAATAAGGGTATTGGTCCTAAAGGTTATTCAGTCGAGAAAGGGTTATTGTTTTGCAGTAACAAGTTGGTTCTCAGTTCTACTTCCCTACTCAAATTTAAGGTTTTGGAGGAGTTCCATTATTCATTGGTTGGAGGACACAATGGAGTGCTTAGACCTCTTATAAGAATTTATGCAAATTTCTTTTGGAAGACCATGAGGTAAGACACTAAACAATTTATGAATCATTTCTTGATTTGCTAGGAAATTAAGTATCTATTTACCATTCCTTATGGACTACCACAACACTTACTTGTTCCTAAAAGAGTTTGGGAGGACATTTCCATGGATTTCATAATAGGTTTGCCTGCTACCCAGGGTTATTCAGTCATTCTAGTTGTCAATGATAGATTGACTAAGTATGCTCACTTTGGACCCTTATCTAGCATTTTCACTACTCAAAAGGTGGCTAAACTATTTTGTGAAATGGTAGTCAAGTTACATGGATTGCCTAAATCCATTGTAACATATAGAGATAAGGTCTTTATGAGAAAAAGTTTGAGGTAGTTATTCAAATACAGTGGCATTACGCTGAATTTAAATTTTACTTACCATCCACAATCAGATGGGCAAAAATAAGTTCTTAGCAAGTGTGTATAGCAGTATTTGAGGGCTTTCAAAGAGAACAAACAAAAGTTATAGATTCAATTTCTTCATTGGGTTGAATATTCTTATAACACCTCTTATCATTTTACAATAAAAATGACTCATTTTCGAGCTTTGTATGGAAGATAACCCCTTGTGATCCAGAGATATCTATCTGGTTCGTCTAATGTAGAAGAAACTGACAGTGAGTTACTGAGTAAAAATGAACTATTACAACAACTTAAAACTCATATTTTGCAGGCTCAAGAAAGAATGAAGTCTTTAGCAGATGCAAGGAGAAGGGACAAGGAACTTGAGATAGGTAGTTGGGTGTTGGTTAAATTACAGCCTTATAGGCAATAATCTATTGCTTTGAGGCTTAATCGTAAGCTTAGTAAGAGGTATTATGAGTCTTTTCAGGTGTTTGAAAGGATTGGGAGTGTAACCTACAAGCTTGACTTACCAGCTACTACCAAAACTTCGTAATGTATGTCATATCTCCCTCCTCAAACCCTTTCATGGCACCCATCTGCTATAGGGCTTCCTCTACCTAAACTGAGTATTGACAATAGAACAATTATCTTACTACTAGCTATATTGGATAACAGAACTATTTGGGTATAAAACAAACTAGTACATTAAGTACTGGTCTAATGACAAGGGTTAGCACTTGAAGATACCTCCAAGAAAGATTTTTTTTGTTATTCAACACTTACTAAAAGCTCATGACATTGAGGATAAGGTCTTTTTTGCAGGTGCATCCAATAATAGCAACAAAATTATAGGAGTAGTAATAGAGTCCGGTACCAAGATTAAGAAAAATCAAGAGGAATTGGAGCTGAATGAATAGCCAGCAAACATAAAAAGAAGCTAAAGGAGAAAGGAAACTCCACAATGGCTTGAACAGTATAAGATATAAAAGTTGGAGCTAAGAGGTTAAAGGAAAAGTTGTTGTCTAGTTAGTCAGATTCAGTCGTTAGTTAGTTAGTTATTTGAATTGAAGTAGTTAGGATTCTGTTAGCATTATGTTATAAGAGTATTAATCATAGCATCAATAAGGCTTGTATAAATACTAAGAGTTATCATTTTTACAGAATAAGAAAGAATTAATCCAATCTCTTTCCTTTCTTCCTCATTATTCTTAAGAGTTTGTCTTGAAATCATCAAGACTTTATAAAAGATTATATCACACTAATCTTCGATATTTCTATAGCTTGACAATGGAAGGTACCAATGTTGAAGCTAATGAGGTGATTATGATTTATTTTTCCTCGTCGAAGGACTTTGGCTCATGGAATCAACAAGTCATTTCAGGTTTTTTTTTTAACTATTTTGCTTTGCTGATGTTAGATTATGTATAGCTTAGTTATTGCTTAGTTAGTTTAGTCCTACATTGGTTGTGTCTAGCTTTGCCTCTCCTATTGGCTTGTATATATAGGACTCCCTTGTATATCAATTTGTTGTGTGATTCTAATACAATATCATTCTCACATGGTATCAGAGCTTTACTTCTGAAATTAGAAATCACCAAAATCCAAATTTTGTTCTCTCTCTTCCCGACGCAAGTTATCGTTTTTCGGTGAGTTTACTGCTCTGTCTCAAGTGGTTCTTCGTCTTTCTCTCATCGTTTCTAGTAGGTGTCAACATCACTCAAAAAGTTAGAATCTCTGCTACATCAGCACCCACCACGTCAGCACCTACCACATCAGCCTGTTCACCATTGACCATTGACCGATGACCAGATTTGACTCGGTGCTTTCTTCTCAGTTTTCTCTCTTGAATTCAATTTTTTGTGTCTGTTTGTGCTTTTGGCATATATAGATGGCAAAAAAAAAAGATATTTTTTCATCATGTTCAGTTTGTATTGGATGGTACAAACTATATTGTTTAGTCTCAATCTATGTAAAGTTTCCATAAAAGTCATAAGCTTTGGTCTAATTTAGTTAGTACTGTCGAGAAGCCGGTTAAAGGGGCTACTGAAACTGATGATGCTTCTCACTCATCTCATTGATTGGGAAAGTAATCATCATCAAATTCTCACATGGTTCTGTAACACTACTATTCCATCTATTTCTACCATATTTGGTAGCTTTGATGAAGCTAAGGGTGCTTGGGATATGCTTACTTCTCGCTATTTTGCTGTTGATGGTGCTGGAGAATATCAGCTTCTTTTTTAGCTCTTTTGTCTGAGGTAAGAATCGAGCCTGAGTATTAATGATTTTCTTGCTCGCATGCAATTCTTATGGAACCAAATTGATCTCTCTGATCCTATTTGGAAGGATTCTACAGATGCCAAAACGTATGCTGAACGAAGGGATCAACATCGTCTTCACCATTTTATTATGGTATTACGTGATGATTTTGAGCCTATTCGTGTGCAACTTTTACATCACTCTCCTCTTCTTACTTTGGACAATGCCATCTTCGAACTTGTTCCTGCAGAAAGTAGATCATAGACCATGCACTCTCAGCATAGTCCTTCAGTGTTGGCTACTCCATTATCTAGTTCTTCATCATTTCAGCTAGAGCACTCTGATAGGTTTGGTTCTCCTTAACCTCCTCTTAAGCCTCGCGACAACAATTTTTGTTGTTATTGTAAACATCGAGGGCACACTATTAATAAATGTTGGCGAAAAGGAAGATCCAATGCTCCCACTGCAGCAGTTGCTCATCCTGAGAGCAATCTCTTTACAGTTGTTCCATATTCATCTCCAAGCTACAACTATATCTTTAGTTGAACCCACTGGCAGGTCATCAGGATCTACTGTCACCTCATCTGCGGTTGACTTTGAGGCAATAGTTAATCAGGTCATGCAGTCTCGTTTTGGTAATGCATCTTCCTCTGCCTTCTTAGTCCTGCCAGGTAATTCTGCCTCTTAGCTTTTTGATTCCGCTTGTTGCAACCATATGACACCTTTCCCAGCTTCATTTACCACATCTGCACCTTCGCCTCATTCCTTATTCATTTGCATAGTTGATGGCTCAACTATGATTGTTAAAACTATAGGCACCATCAATAGTCGTTCTTTTTCTATTCCTAAAGTTTTTCATATGCCAAAATTATCCTATAATTTTCTTTCTGTTGGGCAAATGTGTGAACTTGGATATAGACTTGTCTTTGACTTTTTTGGTGTGAATGTGTAGGATCCTCGTACAGGTCAAACCCTTGGGACCGGGCGTAGAATTGGGCACATGTTCAAACTCTCATCCTTGTCACCTCCAACGTCTCTGTTGCTGCCTCCTTGTCACCACCATCCCTTACACTTTGGCATTCATTTCTTAGTCATGCATCTGCATCTCGAGTACAATTGTTAGCTTCAAAGGGTTTGTTATGGTCAGTGTCTAAAATTTCTTTTGATTGTATTTCGTGTCAACTTGAAAAACAACCGGCTTTGGCTTTTAATAATAATGAGTCTCATGCTACTGCTTCATTTTATTTAATTCATTATGATGTTTGGGGACTGATTACGCCCAAAACAGTAATGCGGTGTTGTAGTACGGCTTTGGGGTGTCGATTCCACAGGGAGACAAATTAACTATAAAGAAAGATGTAAACTTTAATTTGAGATGATATGATCCAATTAAATATAGAATCTGAATTTGATAGTGAGACAATTGTGTAAAGTAGATTGTGAAATATAATAGGAGAGCAACAAGGATCCGGGAATCCTCCCTAGGTTTGTTGCCCTAATCCTAACTTGATTCAGTTGTTTTTATCTCGATTGCAAGTTTCACATCTCAAACAGGCAATCGGCAAATATTCAATTAAAGCACATGTATAAACCCTAATTTGATTGTTATGAAATACTCTTTATTTTCATTTCATGCACATATGATCTATCCTTTAAGTTTATCAAGAAACGACAATATATATTTGATGACAATATTGCAGTAATGGACAAACCTAAAGGCTAGATCTACCGGACTCATTCATACCCAAATAATCTTGACATAAAGAAAGCATGACTAAATCTATATCAATGAAAAAGATACTATCACCGGATTAGATGAAATCTTTATAATTAGAATAAAAAGTAAATCATAACAATGTTTGAATGTTAAAGCTCCATTACAACTGAATCAAATAAGGGAAATAGAAACAACTACACTTAGGGATTCACCCCTTCTCCTTGCTTGAAGATTAGTTAGCCATGGGGCTCATTGTTACACAATGGAAGGAAAGTTGCTGCTCTCTTGAGTTCTCCAGCTTTTTGAATATCTAATTACAAACCCTAAGTGGTATATTTATAGTACACAAGGTCTAGGGGTGTTTTAGGGTTTGAACAAGTCATTAAAGACCTAATTAGGGTCTAACTCGGAGTGCACAAGGCTGTGTGCGCGCTGTAGCACAACTTGGGCGCGCTGCGGCACTGTTTCATCAGGTCAGGTGCTGGTGCTGTGTGCTGCGGCACGGATAATCCATGCTGCGGCACAGGGCAGTTCTGTTTTGGTTAAGTCAGGTGCTGGTTCTTTGTGCTGCGGCGCGGATAATCCATGCTGCAGCGCGGCTGATGCTGATTCAGAAAGTCTGACCTCTGTCCGCTAAAATCGCCATAACTTCCTCTAGAGAAATGATTTTAATGAACTGTAAAATCCTCCAGAAAGTAGACTTCCATATATTTCTAACCATATGTGGCACACATCCTGGTTCTTTCTACATCGATACAGTTTAATTTGTAAAGATGGTTGATTTGTATGCCAACTCCAGCAACTTAGTGAAAACTCCTTCCTTAGTTTCTCTTCATCTTGGCTCTTCCGCGATCATTCTTTTGCTTGAGTGTTCAATGGAACTTCGTGTTTCAAAATGATGATAGCTTTTCCATCTCCTTTAACTCAAGATACCTGAAAAATGCACCGAAATAAATTAATGCTCCAAAAATACCACTTTAGAGTTGTTAATGAATAAAAATGCAATTAAGACCTAAATCAACCCTAAAGTGCTAACAAATAAGTACGATTATAATGCATTTAATGGCTCTATTCACAACCCCCAACTAGCTTATTGCTAGTCCCTAGCAATTCAAGCGAAAACAAGAGATGAATTCTATGGTAGGAGTTAAAAACAACGTAAAGCAATGCTAGCGTTGAACCAAGAGTAATTCACTTTTTGTCTCAAAAATTGCACATAAAATATGGCACATAGAATCGTTAAATTTCACCTAAGTCAAAAAGTAATCCAAGCATCAATCTTAAAATCGTTATTGACTCTTAACATCCATCTTACCACAATCCATTAGTCCGAACACCTGGATGATTTTATGCACAACATTCATGAATACAAATCTTGGCCTCTAAAAACATAACAAATTGTGTGACATCAATCACATAAACAAGCTCCATAGGCTTATTTTTCAAATCATTCTCCACTATTGTAGAAAAAATCACACTTCATTGGATCAATAGGTCTTTAATAGGCTTGTAATGTTAGGCCAAGGAAAAGGTTAAGGAAAAACGGGAAGGATTTGCAAGTAAAAGAACTTAATCTCTTAGCTTTAAACACAACCACTTTCAAGCACTAGATAACTTTATTTCAATGCTCAACTCCTTCAACCATTTTTTATAAGAGCATATCTCTTGACAAGTCACCACTTTTTCTTTTCTTTTTCTTCTTTCTTTGCCATACTTCTCTTCTTTTTCTATTTTTGGCAAATACTCATTCACCTCTTTTTTTTTTTTTCCACAACCCCCAACTTATCTTCTTTAAAATACTTGGGTTATGGTGTTTTTTTTTTTTTTTTTTTATATATTTCCATCCTTACTCCTCTCAAGTGCTTCTCAACAATGTGTACAACTAAGTTCTTTTAAAAGAAGGGTAAGGATAAAATATTTTTAGGCTCATAAGGGTAAGTAAATGAGTTTTTGAAAGAAACAAGGCTAAAATTCTTTTTCAGGAAAAAGGGCTCAAAAAGGTGACTACTGATATATATTGCAAGGGTAAGTTTGAAAGGCTCAAACAATTAAAAAATGGCCTATATCATATCCTAAGTAGTGTGTAATCTAGGAATTCGCCTCAAATGATTATCAGATAAGTTCTAGAGCTTGTTGAGACCGCAAAAGTATTCACAAACAATCGCACATAAAACTTTTCTAGATGTTTTAGACTAATCATGTTTTAGACTAATCATTCAATCTTACCACAAACTAGAGTCTCAAACCAAATCAAGATTGACACTTAAATTATTCTCAAACCGAAACAGAATTTAACTTCTTCTACATGCTATCTGTTATTTCAATTAAGTTCATATCATTGACATGTGAATTAACTCTGGGGCTAACACAAAGCATGCTTAAAATAGAGGATACAGATAATGACACCAGCAGTTTAATGAAAAGCAAATAAAGGCAAATCATATGTTTCCTCCACCCCCAACTTAAAATTTACATTGACCTCAATGTGAAAAAGAAAGTAAAGGAAACTCCCCTTGGGTAAGCATAAGTGCACAGCAGCTGAAAGATGTGCATCTCCATTTGAATTGCATGCTATACTTTTGTTAAAAGGCTGATCTGCAAAAGAGAACAAACAAAAAGAAAGCAACGATGGTGCACTATGAAGAATCCCACCATATGTTAGCACATGAACTGAAAGGAAACAACTAAATTTAAAAATAAAGTATAGAAAATAATGAAAAGGAAAGCACTTTGAAAGATAAAGTAGTGAGGTTATAGAAAAATAAAATAAACTGGAAAGCAACAAACAAAATAGACCCCAAAATTAATCATCAATGTCTTTAGGATCGGCCTCATTATCTTCTTCATTTTCGTCACCTTCCTCTTGAGGTGGATCGAAAGATGAACCCGGATAGGGTGGCATGGTGGGAAAGTGATCCATATGACATCCAGTAGCGGAGGCAATGTGATGGTACATTTGACCAAAAGAGGAGAATACCTCCGCTTGATAATCAGCTTGCCTAGAAAAGAACTGTTCTTGTCGATCTAACCTATCGAACAACAGTTTATGGTGTTCTTCAAAACGATGCTCTTAAGCGGTCAAGACGCTCTACGACAGTGAAATTTCTGGGGGGAGGAGGAGCAGAAATTATTGCTCCATCCTCTAGATTTGGTGGTATTGAGGTTTTAAGTAGACTGAGCATGTAATCATCGATGGGTTTCTTGGGTGGTTGGTGCTCCTCGATGCTACTGTAAAGGACATCAGCTTGGATGCATAGTTGGGTAATTAAATATTGAAAGTACAATCCAAGTTTATGTCGCACAGTGTGTAAAATAGAATCGAATATTATTTCACCCACATCTATAGTCATACCCGTCAAAATGGCATAGATCAAAACAGCTCTTGGAACAGTCAGGTTACTATAATGTAAAGCAAGCATCATCCGTTGACACACAAAGTATTGCCAAGCTCGAGCGTTGACAATCAAAGATGCACCGGGTAAGGTTTTATGGGCATCGCTCGTCATTTTCCAGGTTGTGCCCGGAACGCAGAGAGTATTGCAAATCACGTTATAGTCAATATTGGATGTATAAGCACGATACTCACTGTGTTCAATGTCAGGTAACCCATAGAACCTATTGATGGATGAGCGGCTAAAAGAGATTTGTTTTCCTCTGACCAAGACATTTCCATTCCTATGTTCTTCGGCATTGGCATAGAATTCGCGAACTATGTTTGTCAAGGAATTAGGTGGTGGTATGGAAAAATGTCCCCAATTTCTAGCAAGAATTATTGTAAATAAGGATGGGTTGCCCCTCTCAGTTATATTAAATCCTCGCTCGGGAATGATTTTTCTAGCACTCAACAAGCTACGGTACCTCTCACTAGCCTCAAAACTCACAAATTAGGACTCATCATATTCTTGTTGTTGTTTCCCCCTAGACCTCTTAATTTTTGGTGCCATATATGTCAAATATATAGACAATAAATGTAGAGAAAAATTTTACCGCCAAAGAATCACAAGTGAACAATCAAAGGGAGAATTTAAACTTACTTGAGGTCCAAATGAGAGAAAGAGAAGACTAACCACAGCTTGAAGAATTGCTTTGATGACCACCACAAGCTCCTTGGAACCAAGTTTAATGGAGGAATTTCTAACAAAGATTGCAAGATTAAGGTAAGTGTCTCCAAGAAAAGAAAGAGAAAGGGAGAAATTTAGAGTGAAATTTGGTGTGTGCAGTGTGAGGGTATGGAGAGAGAAAGGGGGAAAATGGGAGACGCTGTAAATCGTGAATGGGAGAGGAGAAAAAGGAAAGTGCAGATGTGGAGTGCTAGGTTTTTTTCTTTTTTAAGAAAAAAGAATCTGGGCATGTTTAGGAGGTGATGTGTGGGCTGGTGGAGTGGCGCGGCATGGGCCTGGCGCGCTGCGGCACGGGCTTGGGCTTGTTCCAGGCTTGCTGCTACGCGGCGCGGCACGGGCCTGGGCGCGGCGCGGCACGGGCTGTGTGATCCTGAGCTGCTCTAAAAAAATGTATTTGATTGCTTGTCCAAAAAATAAAATGAAATTATTTAAAGGAAAAATAAAATGCAAGAGAAACTAAATAAATAAATAAATAAAAATAAATAAAATAAAACAAAAAAAAAACACACCTTGGTTGTGTGATGATCAATTTAAGGTAAATAGACCGGATCCATAAGTGGAATGTTCTCCACTTCTGGATCTTGCCTATTGATTAAGATTTTAAGCCGCTGACCATTCACTTTAAAAATCCGACCGTCCGTAGAGTCCTTAATTTCCACGGCTCCATTTTCGAAAACATTTTTTTACTAAGAAAGGACCGGTCCACCTTGACCTAAGTTTTCCAGGATGCTTATGGAGTCTAGAGTCATATAAGAACACCCGATCATTGGGTTTAAATGTTTTTCTCGAAATGTTTTTATCATGGAATACTTTCATTTTAGCCTTATAGATTCTAGAATTCTCATAAGCATCGTTTCTTAATTCCTCTAACTCGGTTAACTGATATTTTCTAAGCTTACCCGCTTCTCCTAGGTCAAGATTAAAAGACTTGATTGCCCAATAAGCTCGGTGCTCGAGCTCTACAGGTAGGTGATAGGGCTTTCCAAAAATAAGCCGATAAAGTGACATACCTAAGGGAGTTTTAAAGGCTGTCCGGTAAGCCCAAAGCGTATCAACTAGTCTCAAAGACCAATCCTTGCGATCCGGGTTAACCGTTTTTTCTAAAATCTGTTTAATTTCCCTATTGGCAAGCTCTACTTGTCCATTGGTCTGCGGGTGATAGGCAGTAGATATTTTATGCAAGACCCCATATTTTTTCATCAAAGCTTCAAAAGAGCGGTTGCAAAAATGTGTACCTCGATCACTAATTATAGCACGTGGTGTACCAAATCGAGATAACACATTTTCTTTGAGAAATTTAATTACCGTTTGATTATCATTGCTGCTGCAAGCTGCTGCCTCTACCCACTTAGATACATAATCTATTGCTACGATGATATATTGGTATCCAAAAGAAGGAGGAAAGGGTCCCATGAAATCGATGCCCCAACAATCAAAGATTTCAATGACCAAAATAGGGTTTAAGGGCATCATATTTCGTTGAGACACAGCTCCTAACTTTTGACACCTTTCACATGAGCGACAATAGATGTTTGCATCTTTAAACAAGGTAGGCCGATAAAATCCACACTGCAAAATTTTTGCAGCGGTTCTTTTCATTGAAAAGTGGCCTCCACAAGCTTGGGTATGACAAAATTCTAAGACGCTATCAATCTCTTCATTAGGGATGCAAGGCCTTAAAATTTGGTCAAGGCAGTATTAGAAAAGATAGGGGTCATCCCAATAAAAATTACGTACCTCATATAGGAATTTCCTCTTGTCTTGAGTATTCCAATCCATAGGTATCTCACCTGTAGCCAAATAATTTACAATGTGAGCGAACCACGGTAGAGAAGTGATGGAGAGTGATTGCTCATCAGGAAAATCATCTTTGATTGGCATGTCATCACAAGTGTCTTCGAATGTAAGTCTTGAGAGATGGTCAGCCACTACGTTCTCCACTCCTTTCTTATCTTTGATGGTGATGTCGAATTTTTGTAAGAGAAGGATCCAGTGGATTAGTCATGCCTTAGCATCCTTCTTTGTAAGAAGATACTTGAGGGCTGCATGATCTGTAAAGATAAGGATAGGAGAGCCAATCAAATAGGCACAAAATTTATCTAAAGCAAATACTACAGCTAGCAATTCTTTTTCAGTTGTAGAGTAATTCATTTGAGCACTATTTAAGGTTTTACTAGCATAGTAAATTACACAAGGTTTGCCTTCCCTTCGCTGTCCAAGAACAGCACCTACAGCGTAGTCACTAGCATCACACATAATTTCGAAAGGTAAATTCCAATCCGGTGACTGCATTATAGGTGCGGTAGTAAGCTTGACAATCAGCGTTTGGAAGGCCTCTTGACAAGCTTGTTTCCATTCAAAAGGGGTGTCTTTAATAAGGAGGGTACATAGAGGTCTAGATATGCTCAAGAAATTTTGTATGAACCTCCTATAAAAACCAGTATGACCAAGGAAAGATCTTACATCCTTTATTGTCTTGGGGGTAGGTAATTTAGAGATTAATTCAATTTTTGATTGATCAACCTCTATTCCTTTAGAAGAGACAATATGCCCGAAGACAATACCGGATGGTACCATGAAATGGCATTTTTCCCAATTTAAAACCAATTCTTTCTCCTTACAGCGAATCAAAACTCTCTCTAAATTCTTTAAGCATGCATCGAATGAAGATCCAAAAACAGTTAGGTCATCCGTAAAAACTTCCATGCAATTTTCAACCATGTCACTAAAGATACTCATCATACAACGTTGAAAAGTAGTAGGGGCATTACACAATCCAAATGGCATTCTACGAAAAGCATAGGTGCCAAAGGGACAGGTGAAAGTGGTATTTTCTTGGTCTTCTAGTGCTATTGCAATTTGATAATACCCGAAATAACCATCCAAAAAACAGTAGAAGGGATGACCAGCTACACGCTCAAGAATTTGATCAATAAAGGGGAGTGGGAAGTGGTCTTTCCGGGTGGTAGCATTTAATTTTCTATAATCAATGCACATACGCCACCCGGTCACAAGTTTGGTAGGGACTAGTTCTCCTAGGTCATTTTTCACCACCGTGACTCCGGACGTTTTAGGGACTACTTGTGTAGGGCTGACCCACTTACTATCAGCTATGGGATATATAATACCCGCATCTAATAGTTTCAGCACTTCATTTTTTACTACTTCTTTCATGGTGGGGTTTAGCCTACGTTGCGGGTCTCTACGAGGACTAGTTCCTTCATATAGATTTATTTTATGGGAGTAGATTAGAGGATTAATTCCTTTCAAGTCAGCCATACTCCATCCTAAAGCTGATTTATGTGCATTCAAAATTTGAAGTAATTCCTCACCTTGGGTTTCAGATAATTCAGAGGAAATCATAACAGGAAAGGTATCACTTGGACCGAGGAAAGCATGCTTTAATCCCTTAGGTAATGGCTTTAATTCGACCTTAGGTGCTTCCACATTTGAGGGGACTTGTGTCTGGCTTCTTTCGGACAGCTCTTCAAACCTTGGTTGCCATGTCTGCTTGCCATAATCCTGAAACTTGTTAAAAACAGAACATACATCAATTATATCCATTTTATCATCAGATGAATTTATTATAGAATTAACAAGAAAATTTTTAAAAGGATCATAATCATGAGTTAAAGAGACTCCCTCATTGATGAGTGACTCAATCATGTAAAGCTGGTGGTTTTCATCCTCATCTTCGAGCTGCTTTGCAACGTTAAAAATATTTACTTCAAGGGTCATGTTGCCAAAGGATAGTTTCATGAGTCCATTCCTACAATTTATTAGAGCATTTGCAGTTGCAAGAAAAGGTCTACCCAAAATTAAAGGGATTTTAGAATTAGTTTCAACAGCAGAAGTGGTATCAAGAATTAAGAAATCAACAGGATAGTAAAATTTATCAATTTGAATCAACACATCCTCTACCACACCCCGGGGTACTTTGACTGAATGGTCAGCTAATTGTAACACCACACCGGTTGGTTTGATTTCTCCTAGACCTAGCTGTAAATAAATTGAAAATGGCATAAAGTTGGCACTAACTCCTAAATCTAGTAAGGCTTGTCCAACCTCATGATTTCCAATGCTACAAGCAATGGTTGGACAGCCCGGGTCTTTGTATTTTGGGGGAATTCTTTCCTCAATTAAAGCACTAACTTTCTCAGTTAGGAATGTTGTTTTCTTGACATGGTGCTTCCTCTTAATTGTGCATAAATCCTTGAGAACTTTTGCATAGGTGGGAACTTGTTTAATTACATGTAAGAGTGGACGATTCAGTTTCACTTGCCTCAAGTTTTCTAGGATTTCATTATTTATTTCCATATTTTTCTTGTTTGATTTTAAGGCTTGAGGGAATGGTGCTTTAATAGGGTTTTTGGTTACTTCAAGGTCCTTGGGCTGTTCGGTTTCACTACTAGCTTACCCCTCTTTCTCATCCTTGGATTTATTCATTGGTGGAATGTGTAGTGACTTACCACTTCGGGTCACAATGGCATTTACATCTTTCAAATTTTCTTGTGCCATATGTTGACCGTGAGGATTGGACTGAGCTTGGGAAGGGAACTTACCTCGCTCAGTCACACTTAAGGTGCCCATTAATTTAGACATTTGGCTCCTTATTTCCTTGTTTTACTCAACCACCTGCGTAATTAATGCTTCACACCTCTGGTTTGTTTTACCTTGTGCTTCTATAAAAGCATGTAGGGTGTCTTCTAAAGAGTTCCTAGAGGTTGAGGGTGCATGATAAAGTGCAGGGTATGATCTAGGGGGTTGTGCATGCTGCTGGTTTTCAGATTTCCAGCTGAAGTTGGGGTGATTTCGCCACCCCGGATTATAAGTGTTAGAGAAGGGTGCTTGAGGCTCTTTGTACATGCCTAGGGCATTACATTGTTCCTCGTACAGCCCTCTCATATCAACAAAAGTGGGGCACTCTTGTGCGGGATGATCTACCCCTCCACACACAAAACATGGTTCCAATGGTTCAGCTTGATTAACCATGTGTGTCGGTTTTTTAGTTTTCAATGCCTCTAACTCCCTAGTGAGCAGTTTGACCTTAGCTTTCAGGTTGTCTTCCTCCCTAAGATGGTATATTCCGCCACTACTAGGGTTTTCTATAGGTCGTGACCTATTTGTACTTTCAGTAGCATTAGGTCCAGTCCATGTGTGAGCTTTTTCAGCAAGCTCATTGAGGTATTCGATAGCCTCATCAGGGTCTTTTTGCAAAAATTCACCATTGCACATCATCTCGACAAATTGGCATTCTCTATAGGTAAGACCCTCATAGAAATAGCTCACTAAACGCCAATTTTCATACCCATGATGTGGACACATACTTAATAGCTCTTTAAATTTCTCCCAAGACTGATACAAAGTCTCGTTTTCCTTTTGTGCAAAGGTGGAGATTTATCTTTTCAGCGCATTAGTCTTATGTTGAGGGAAGTATTTGTTAAAAAATACTTGGGTCATCTCATTCCATGACCCAATTGATCATGGTCTCAGCGAGTATAACCAACTCTTAGCTTTATCCTTTAAGGAGAAAGGAAAAAACTTGAGTCGCACGATATCATCAGTTTCTTCTTGACTATGGAAAGTCGCAACTACTTCCTCAAACTCTCTAATATGCACATACGGGTTTTCGTTTTCCAAACCATGAAAAGTAGGGAGTATTTGAATCATCCTTGTTTTAAAGTTTTGATGGCAGGTGGTGGCTGGAAACATAATACATGATGGTGTGGCTGTCCGGCTAGGATGTAAATAATCTTTGAGTGTCCTAGCTACATTCTCGTTATGGTTTTCAGCCATGTTGACAAAGTTTTCTAAATTTTCAGTTGGGTGTATACTAAGGTCCGATCTAGGCGAGGTTTCACTAACGGATGAAGAAGGAAGTGGTATCTCTATTTCGGGTCCCTTAATGAATCTCCCTCGCGAGTCTCTCGGTCTAAGCATATACCAGCTGAGTTTAGAAGTAATAAATAAAATAGAACAGAAAAAAAAAATCAGAATATAAAGGAAATATAGTACCGTCTTGTCTTAGAGTTGACAAACTTCCTTATTAGTAAGCGCGTCTCCCCGGCAACGGCGCCAAAATTTGATTACGCCCAAAACAGTAACGCGTTGTTGTAGTACGGCTTTGTGGTGTCGATTCCACAGGGAGACAAATTAACTATAAAGAAAGATGTAAACTTTAATATGAGATGATATGATCCAATTAAATATAGAATCTGAATTTGATAGTGAGACAATTGTGTAAAGTAGATTGTGAAATATAATAGGAGAGCAAAAAGGATCTGGGAATCCTCCCTAGGTTTGTTGCTCTAATCCTAACTTGATTCAGTTGTTTTTATCTCGATTGCAAGTTTCACATCCCAAACAGGCAATCGGCAAATATTCAATTAAAGCACATGTATAAACCCTAATTTGATTGTTATGAAATACTCTTTATTTTCAATTCATGCACATATGATCTATCCTTTAAGTTTATCAAGAAACGACAATATATCTTTGATGACAATATTGCAGTAATAGACAAACCTATAGGCTAGATCTACCGGACTCAATCATACCCAAATAATCTTGACATAAAGAAAGCATGACTAAATCTATATCAAGGAAAAAGATACAATCACCGGATTAGATGAAATCTTTATAATTAGAATAAAAAGTAAATCATAACAATGTTTGAACTTTAAAGCTCCATTACAACTGAATCAAATAATGGAAATAGAAACAACTACACCTAGGGATTCACCCCTTCTCCTTGCTTGGAGATTAGTTAGCCATGGGGCTCATGGTTGCACAATGGAAGGAAAGTTGCTGCTCTCTTGAGTTCTCCAGCTTTTTGAATATCTAATTACAAACCCTAAGTGGTATATTTATAGTACACAAGTTCTAGGGGTGTTTTAGGGTTTGAACAAGTCATTAAAGACCTAATTAGGGTCTAACTCGGAGTGCACAAGGCTGTGTGCGCGCTGCAGCACAACTTGGGCACGCTGCGGCACTGTTTTATCAGGTCAGGTGCTGATGCTGTGTGCTGCGGCATGGATAATCCATGCTCCGGCACAGGGCAGTTCTGTTTTGGTTAATTCAGGTGCTGGTTCTGTGTGCTGCGGCGCGGATAATCCATGTTGCAGCGCGGCTGATGCTGATTAAGAAAGTTTGACCTCTGTCTGCTAAAATCGCCATAACTTCCTTTAGAGAAATTATTTTAATGAACCGTAAAATCCTCCAGAAAGTAGACTTCTATATCTTTCTAACCATATGTGGCACACTTCCTGTTTCTTTCTACATCGATACAGTTTAAATTGTAAAGATGGTTGATTTGTATGCCAACTCCAGCAACTTAGTGAAAACTCCTTCCTTAGTTTCTCTTCATCTTGGCTCTTCCGTGATCATTCTTTTGCTTGAGTGTTCAATGGAACTTCATGTTTCAAAATGATGATAGCTTTTCCATCTCCTTTAACTCAAGATACCTGAAAAATGCACCGAATTAAATTAATGCTCCAAAAATACCACTTTAGAGTTGTTAATGAATAAAAATGCAATTAAGACCTAAATCAACCCTAAAGTGCTAACAAATAAGTACGATTATAATGCATTTAATGACTCTTATCAGGGACCTTGTTCTGTTGCTAGTATGAGTGGTTCAAGCTATTTTTTAATTTTTGTTGATGATTTCTCTCGTTACGCTTGGGTATTTTTAATGAAATCTTGGTCTGAATTATTATATATTTATCGTAATTTTGCTAAAATGGTTGAAACTCAATTTTCCAAACCCATCAAAGCTTTTCATTATGATAATGCTTTAGAATATGCTCAACATTCTTTTCAAGCCATCCTTAAAAATTATGTCATTGTTTCTCAATTGTCATGTTCTAGCACTTCACAACAAAATGGTTGAGCTGAATGTAAACTTAGGCACATTTTAGACACTGTTCTCGCCCTTCTCATTTCCAATCTGTTCCTATACCATTTTGGGGTGAAGCCACTCTCACAGCTATCTACACGATCAATAAGCTGCCTACCCCTATCCTTGATAATTGCACTCCTTATGAGCGGTTGTTTGGCTCTGTTCCCTCATATCACCATATTCATGTTTTTGGTTCTGCTTGTTTTGTTTTACTCCAACCCCATGAGAGCACCAAACTCGAGCCTTATTCTCAAGTGTGTTGCTTTCTTGGATAAAGAATGGAACAAAAAGGCTATCGGTGTTATGATCTTATGTCTCGTCATCTTCGTATCTCCCGTCATGTAGCTTTCTGGGAGCATAGACTATTTCATGAAATTGGCAAATTCAGCATGCCATCTTTTCTTCCTTTTACCACACTTATGAAGACTCCTATTTCTCCTACTCACACTAGTGATGTCTTGCCCGAGTCTCCCTCACCTACTAATCTCGATCCTTCTCCGCCTAATACTCTCGATGTCGCTTCGTCGGAGCCCCCAAGGTCTGTTACATATGACGATCATGTGCCTGAGCCCTCAGGGTCTGTTACATCTGAGGATCATGTTCACACTTCCCCTCTAGACCTTCGTCGATCCACCAGAGTAAGATCTCTTCCATCCCATCTCTAGGATTTTCATTGCTTTCATGCTTTAGCATTTTACATGAGCCCCACTCCTATCAGGAGGCTTCCCTTTTTGGCAGACTGTGATGAAAGAGGAACTTGATGCTTTACATAAGAATAATACATAGGATTTGGTTAACTTGCCTCCTGGAAAGTTCGTGGTTGGTAGTAAGTGGGTTTACAAAATTAAGACTTGTTCAGATGGTACTGTTGACAGTTACAAGGCTCAACTTGTTGCTAGGGGTTTTACTCAGGAGTATGGTGTGGACTATAAGTAGATCTTTGCTCCAGCTACTCGTCTATCTTCTATGTGTGCTTTGCTAGCTATTGTAGCCTCTCACCATTGGTCACTTTTTCAAATGGATGTTAAAAATGCATTCCTTAATGGTGATCTTAGTGAAGAAGTCTATATACAGCCACCTCCTGGACTATCTAATCCAACAAATAAGGTATGTTGTCTTCGCCGAGCTCTATATGGACTTAAGCAGGCTCCTCAAGCATGGTTTGCTAAGTTTAGCAACACTGTGTCTAGCCTTAGATATTCCATCAGCTCTTATGATTTAGCCTTATTTGTTTGTCGCACAGACCGGGGCATTATACTTCTTCTGTTATATGTTGATGACATGATTATCACTGGGGATGATCCCATTGGTATTCAGGAACTTAAACAGTTTCTCAGTCAACACTTTTAGATGAAAGATCTTGGTCCTCTCAGCTATTTTGTTGGTATTGAGATTTCATCTTCTTCTGATGGTTATTATTTGACACAAGCCAAATATATCTCTAATATGCTTTCTCGAGCCAATCTCACAGACAGTAAGGTTGTTGACACACCAACTGAGCTTAATGCTCGTCTTACACCTCATGATGGCGAACTTCTTCCTTATTTTACTTTGTATCGAAATTTGGTTGGTAGTCTTATCTACCTTACTGTTACTCGATCTGATATCTCATATGTTGTCCATCAGGTGAGTCAGTTTATGGTTGCTCCTCACTCTATTCATTTTGCTGTTGTTCTTCGCATCCTTTGTTACCTAAAGGAGACATTATTTCATGGGCTCTTTTTCTCCTCTCGATCTCCTCTTCAGTTGTGTTCTTATACCGATGCAGATTGGGCAGGTGATCCTACAGATCGTCATTCTACCACCGGTTATTGTTTCTTACTTGGCACCTCTCTTATCTCTTGGCGTAGTAAGAAACAAATTGTTGTTGCTCGATCTAGTACTGAGGTAGAATATTATGCTTTAGCTGACACTACCTCTGAGCTTCTTTGGTTGCGGTGGTTGTTACAAGATATGGGTGTATCACTTTCTACTGCCACCCCTGTATACTGTGACAATAGGAGTGCTATTCAGATTGCTCATAATAATGTGTTTCATGAACGGACAAAACATATTGAGATTGATTGTCATTTTGTTCATCATCATCTCCTTCAGGGCTCCCTACAGCTTCATTCTATCACATCTAAGGATCAACTCACAGATATCTTTACCAAGTCACATCATCCAGGGCATTTTCGTGATCTTGTTTCCAAACTCAAGTTGGTTTCTCGTACTCCACCTTGAGTTTGAGGGGGGCTGTTAGATTATGTATAGCTTAGTTATTGCTTAGTTAGTTTAGTCCCACATTGGTTGTGTATAGTTTTGCCTCTTCTATTGGCTAGTATATATAGGACTCCCTTGTATATCAATTTGTTGTGTGATTCTAATACAATATCATTCTCACAAGTGAACTTTAATACTAGGGAAGACAAGCAGGGTAAAAAAAAGAAGAGAAAGGGATACAAAAGGTGCTGATACATTAAGGGGAAAAAACAATTTATTGGTCAATTTTCAACTTCACCCTCATCTAAGGATGAAAATGCTCAATCTGCTAATGGAAAATCTGATAAGAAGGGGAAACTAAAGGCTGGCCTACAACAACGTTCCAAAGAGCCGTGAGGGTATTGAGCTAGAACTACAGAGGCCTAGGTAACCCTTTGATAGTTCAACATCTGAATAATCTTGCCCTTTCTTTTCAGCCTAATGTTATATTTCTATGTTAAACTAAGAGTCCACTTAGTAGAATTAAGTTCTTTTTGAATAGATAGAAACTTGAAAAGATTGATGGTATTAATTGCATGGATAAAAGTTGAGGGTTATTTTTGGGTTCGGATAATAGTATGAAAGTATCAATTATTGACAGGTCTTGTAATGTTTTGCATTGTTTGATTAATGAAAAAGGGGACCTCATTTATTACTCATGTGTTTATAGACACCCAAACCAAGCTAAAAGACAAATTGTTTGGGACATCCTTGTTGACTTTTCTCAAAGCCATTATGGCCATTGGTTATTGATCGGAGATTTTAATCAAATCTTTGTACAAAATGAGAAATCATATTCTTTTTTCTTTTATAGGCCCTGGTCAACAATAGTTCAAAAACTTCTTGAACTCTTACGGTCTGATGGAACATAAAAATAGTGGATAGTTCTTTACCTATACTAACAATAGAGAAGATAAGGCTAGAAATTGGTTTTGTTTGGATATAAGATTTTGTAATGCTGAATGGGTAATCAATCATAGTTAGGCCCTTCCAATTGTTGCTTCATATCACAACCCTCTATTGCTTGATACTTGGCCTGAGCATAGATTTTTGAAACACAAGAGGTACATATTTGAAATGGTGTGGACTCGTGATAAAAAATGTGGGGAAATTATTCAACAGAGATGGAATCAATATATATAAGGGTCCCCCTATTATGCTCTGATTTGTAAGATTAAGCATGTTATCAATAATTTATCTAGGTTGGGCATAGAAATATTTGGGTTTAGAAAACAAAAAAATCAAAGAGTAGTAGAATCAACTAAGTTGCCTTCAGTTTGATATTCAAGATCCTTCGAAATAAATTGAGGATAGATATGTTAGATAACAACTTGAAATTTTCTTAGATGAAGGAAGCATCTACAGGAATCAAGATCTAGAGTGTCATGGGAGTCACAAGAGGAGAAAACCACAAAGTACTTTCATATTGTTGCTTCCAGAAGACATTTTAGAAATAGAATTATGGCTCTTCAATTTCAGGAAGGAGAATGGATAAAAGATGCAAAAGATATTGAGACTGTCCTTTACAGTCACTTTCAAAACAATGTAGAGATCCTGACCATTGCAATTCTAATGATCTTTCATGCTTCCTTGATGATCTTCAAGTCCCAGTTTTATCTAAGTTGCATAAACAAAGACTTGATAAGCCTTTCACTTCTGAAGAGGTTAAATTGTCTATTTTTCAGCTTGGTCCGATGAAAGCCCATTGGAATGATGACAACACTGCTTTCTTCTATCAAAACTATTGGGATATTATGGACTCATCTGTTACTAGTGTTACTCTCTCATTCATCATATATGGACATATGCTTAAAGAGTTGAATAAAATTCTTGTGGTTCTGATTCCCAAGAAAAAAGATTCAATCACTATTACAGATTAGAGACCTATAAGACTATGCAATGTGGCTTATTAAATCATTTCTAAGGTATTGGTTCACATACTCAAGCTATTACTTGGTGATCTTATATTTCCAATGCAAGATACTTTCATTAAAGGTAGTGTTAGGATACCCCTCAAATCGAACATGGAAGATAAGTGTTATTGTAAGTAGTTCTAATCTCACATCGTCTATATGTCAAAAGGGTGTGGGTACTAGTTATTATAAATATGGACATCAGGAGAGTTAGTCCATCACCCTTATTTCTAAAGTAGGAATAGTTGGTCAGATATAGAGTGTAGCAAACCAAACACTAATATAACTTGTAAAAGAGGGTTTTACGGGATCCAAGGGTTGAGTAAATATTGGATGTATTGTGGTTTAGGTTGTGAGATCGGGGAGAGTTTTCAAACAGTTTTGCCTAGAAAAATTGTGCATTGTAAAGTAGTAAGTTTTGCAGTTTTCCTCCATCCAAAGTTACAATAAGTGTTTTAGTACAATATTAGTTAGAGAAATTGTACAACTGATATTGTTGAGAATTAATAGTGGATTGATTCTCGATGCAGATAAGAGGTGTTGAACCAAGTTGAAATTCTTGTGTTTATTTTCTCTTTATTTTTGCTATTGTGATTGTGTGGTTGTTAATTGGGTGTCAAATATCCAACAAATGGTATTAGAGCCTGGTTCGAGTTAGTCACGATTGGGTAACTCCCACAATGTTTTTCCCGTGATTAAGTGTAACGACCCATCCTAGGTTGGCCACTCCCGAGACGGTGTCATCATATTTTGAAATCTTAAGCACGACACTTATATGCAACAATAAAATGAATAACACCAATATAAATTTTTTACATAAATCCTCAACCCTCAACAGGGGAGTTACCTCGATATGATCTTTAAACATTAACTACAACATAAAATGCATGAATATTTACAAATAAATTTTTCTTCTTATTTTCTCATTAGTCTGAGGATGATGACACGCACGTGGCTTACAGAAATGATTTCTTCTAAATCTCAACTCACCTAATTATTTGTCAAGCCTGCTACCTGAAAATCATTGTCTTCACAAGCTTAGTGAATTAAATTTACTAAAAGTATTCCAAATTCCAAAAATAGTCCTTTAATATTTAATCTTTTATTTTTCACATAACCTGACGACAACTTTCTGACTATCATTACACATGTCATATATGGTTCATTCTCTACCAATATCTTCTTCTCAATCATTGGTCCACCTTAAGACCATTAATTATCTCATAATTACCTCGTAATGAGGTTCATATCATAAAGTCCATCATTTAGATGATTCTTATCACCATAACTGTCTCTTTCTATGAGACTCAACCATCTATAATTAAATTCACAATAATATTCCACATCTCAACATTTTAATAATCTTATCATCATAGCTGTCTCTTTTTATGAGACTTAATCATCTATTATGATATTCACAATAATACATCATGCCTCAGCATTTCAATAATATTATCTTCATAATTGTCTCTTTCTGTGAGACTTAATCATCTATAATTAAATTCACAATAATATTCCACATCTCAGCATTTTAATAATCTTATCATCATAGCTGTCTCTTTTTATGAGACTCAATCATCTATAATTAAATTCACAATAATATACCACATCTCAGCATTTCAATAATCTTATCATCATAGCTGTCTTTTTTTATGAGACTCATCCATCATTCACGACAATATACCACATCTCAGCTTTTCAATAATCTTATCATCATAGCTGTCTCTTTTATGAGACTCAACCATCATTCACAACAATATACCATATCTTAGCTTTTTAATAACATTTTCATCATAACTATCTCTTTCTGTGAGACTCAATCATCTATAATTATATTCACGATGATACATCACACCTCAGCATTTCGATAATGTAGCAATAATTAAAACAGATGCAAATGCATGAATGATTATGATGGGAACGTCTTCCCACCTGTCGATAGGTTGTTATTATCTTAGACCGGCTGCCTTCCCGGTTCTTTCATTCTCATTTTGACCGGCTGTCTTTCCGGTTCTTTACAGCTTATCCCGGCTATCACAGAATTTATTTCCAGCATATACCGGCTATCACGGTTTTTCAATTTGACCGGCTGCCTTCCCAGTTCTTTCATTTTCATTAGACCAGCTGCCTTTCCGGTTCTTTTCTTTCATTAGACCGACTGCTCTTCGGTTCTTTTCTTTCTCATTTAATGCATATACATATGAACAATGATATCAAATTAACATATGAACAGTAAGATAAAAACAACAAAATTTTTAAAACAATTAAATTGGCATTCTTGATCATTCTTGAATTTATATAAAATTTTTCACTAAGACTCTCTCATCCCAAATCACATCAAATCCTCCATTAAAACTTGTCAAGATGCACTAAATTTCATCCCAAATCTCATCAAATCATCCATCAAAGATTGTTAAGATCCACGAAAATTTATTTCCTCAAAAATTCATATCAAAATCTCAACCATAGCTCATCAAGAATTTCACTTCTCACTTTTAATTAAATCAACTCATTTTTCTACTAATATATCTTCTCACAAAATAATTTTCTACGATTCCAACATTTATACCATATCTATTCACCTAAAGATTTATCTACCACCCAATCATACTTTAATAATTAAATTTAATATTATCACCAAATAATTGATTTTTATTTAGACTACTTAAAGTAAATCCAACTCACCACGTAGCTCTTAAAGCTACTCGTGGATCACCTCCTTACCTTTCCCGTTTCTGTCAAAAATTTCCCCTGTTGTAGCTCGTCAACACCTGACATCATATTTATATAAATTTTCTAATTTATTCTTCAATTCGATATAAACCACATACTTTGAACTTAGGGAAACTTTATAATTGTCGGAAATTCAAAAATAAACACTACGATATTACTTTCTGCTTTTCTGATAGCTATTCTTGATTCTCTATGAAATTCCGCAGAAAACTCCTTCAAAATTTTGCTCTTCCAACATTTCTTTAAGTCTCCAAAGATTTAAAGAAAACAGACGATTTAGAAGAAACAAAACGAAATCTCATGGGTGAAATTTTTTTTTACGTTTATATATGCTATATATATGAAAACTTGGGCTGAAAACTTCAGCAGCCCCCCCTCCCAAAAGTCTCCACAGTCTCCACGTTGTGGAGATGCGTAAAGCATTCCCAAATGCCGTATGAAATTGGTAACAAGTATTACACCTGCTACCCACGTTTGTTGACTACAAACGTCTTTTGAAATTGGCAGCAGGTATTACACCTGCTGCCCACAACTTTTGACTTTTTTTTTTACTTCTTTTCTTTTAATAACGTTCACGTCCCAAAAATCTTTTAATGACGTCCATGTCCCAAAAATCCTTTAATGAAATCCATGTCCCAAAAATCCTTTAATGACGTCCACGTCCCAAAAATCCTTTAATGACGTCCACGTCCCAAAAATCTTTTAATAACGTCCACATCCCAAAAATCCTTTAATGACATCCATATCCCATATTTTATTTATTTATTATTATTATTTTTTTAAAAGAATTATTTTGTTCAATACTAAATCCTTTGCGTAAAATATATGATTTTAATTTCATGCTATATTTATTTATTTACTTATTTACCCTTACTTTACGAATACAGGTATTATATTAAGTCTATGAATGAGAAGCGTTTGTGTGCTCATGGTTACTTAAAAGACTATCATGTGTGCCTTCTGATACAATCTGCCACGTGATGACTCCTGTGGCTTGCCTTTCCCCATGGTTGAGTTTGGTTTGGTTTCTCCTATTGATCTCGTGACCATTGGTTCCATTCAAGGGGGAGTTTGGTATATAACTCACACTTGAGGGGAAGATTTGTTAGGATATCCACATGTGAGTTATCCCACATCAGAAAGAAATTAAAAATAAGAAGAGTTATATACATGGTTTGGGTCTAAGACTCTTGAGTTTAAACTTTTAAGTCACACTAGTGCCAATCCATGTACCTTAGCAGGTAGATTGACTTCAAACATCCTCATTTCCAATGAGATATTGGAGAAAATTAGAAAGAATAAAACATGTAAAAAGGGTTTTTGTGCTTTAAAAATAGACATGGATAAGGCTTATAACAAAATGTCATAGACCTTTTTTAAAAAAAATTTGGAAAAAACGATATTTTTCTACTCACTAGACACAACTTCGCTTGGAATCCATGAAAATAGTTTCTTTCAATTCCTTATTAATGGCAGAACTACAACCCTCCTAACAAGGGAGCCGTATGAGACTTCTTTAAGAATAAATATTCTAAGAGAAGATATAATTATAGGAGTACCAGTCATATATGACTTCTCATGATTTGATCTGCTCCTTATCTTCTTTTGTTGTCTTTTTTTTTATTTTATGATTTCTTCTTTATCTATAGATTAAGATTTTATCTTCTTTTGTTGTTCTTATCTTTTTATGATTTCTTTCTTATTTATAGATTAGTATTTTTCCTATATATATATAGGAGACTTATGTATTATTGGGTAGCTTATGAATAAACAAATTAAATTATTGACGCCGGACAGAATAGTGATTATTCTGCAGGCTAGTCGAACAGATCGTTCACAGGGAGTAACACAAGAAAAACCCTAAAAAACAATACAGAGAAACAGCTCTGATGTTTTATTTAAAATTATGCAAATTCAATAATAATGTTTACAAAACCCTAAGACCTTATTTATAAGGTCGAAACAAAATAGGAAAATTAAATTAAGGCTGAAATTAAAATAACTAAAATAAAAAGTTTCCTAAAAACATTAAACTGCCAATTTGAGGGCCTAAACATCATTTTTTGGCTTAAAAATGTCGAGGCTGATTAAATTAATCAGGTTTTGTTCATTGGCCTATTTCCAATCAGACTAGAGTATTTTGGGCCTGATCTGAGCCCGTGACCCGTTCTAGGCAGTCTACTTGTCAGTTCTGCACTGATCTGCCAACTCTGCATCATCTGACTTGGATCCTCCTGCGTCAGTCGCCTCGGGTTGGAAAGAACTTGTCCTCGAGTTCACAATAGCTTCATCAGGATCCTCAAAACAATGACTCAGGTGTTTCACATTAAATACATCAGAAGTCTTCAGATGATTGGGTAGGCGTAGTCTGTAGGCGTTATCATTGATCTTCTGCAAGATCTCACAGGGTCCAATTTTTCGCTCCTTAAGCTTATTATACTCTCCCACAGGAAAATGATCACGAGTTAATACTGCCCAAACAAAATCACCAACATCAAAAAATACCTGACGACGGTGACTGTCGCTCTGAGCCTTGTACTTGACATTACTGTCGTGAATGGCTAGCTTCACCTGCTCATGGATATCTCGAAGATGTTCTGCCATCTCATCTATCTTGGGATTTAATCGACCCACTCGTTGAATAGGGGCTAAGTCAAGCACTCCCGATGGATTCTGACCATACACAATCTCAAATGGGCTCATTCCTGTGGTTATGTTTTTCGACCTGTTATAGGCAAATTCTGCTTGAGGTAATGCGAGATCCCACTGCTTCGGTTTAGTTCCTGTTAAGCTCCTCAAAAGGTTTCCCAAACTTTGGTTCACCACCTCGGTCTGACCATCTGTTTGAGGATGATAGGCGCTGCTAAAATTTAACTTCGTCCCTAGCTTCTCCCATAAACTCTTCCAGAACTGAATCATGAACTTGGTGTCACGATCTGAAGTGATAGATCGGGGAACACCATGCAAACGCACAATCTCCTTGAAGTAAAGATGAGCAATCCTGGTAGCATCCATTGTCTTTCTACAAGGTATGAAATGGGCCATCTTGGAAAATATGTCAACCACAACCAAAATAGAATCCGAGTCTCGTTGGGTACGGGGTAAGCCCAACACAAAGTCCATACTAACATCGAACCAAGAGGCTTCAGGTACAGGTAAGGGTGTGTACAGACCCGCATTAGTGAGAACTCCCTTGGACCACTGGCACACATAACAACACTCCACATGATGAGCCACGTCACTGGTCAATTTGGGCCAATAATAGTTAGAGGAAATCAGGGCCAATGTCTTGTCTTGCCAAAAGTGACATTCATTATGAAGTTCACTAATAATCTGCTGCCTTAGTGAACAATCTGGAACGCACAACTGCAATCCATGAAATAGATAGCCATTATGCAAAATAAAATCATGTCGTTGACCAGTAGTTACCTCCTGAATTATCCTCCCAAAGGAAGGATCTGCAGCATACATATCTGAGAAGACCTCAAATCCCACAATTCTGGTGCTCATGGTGGTGAGAAGTAATGTACGACGGCTCAGTGCATCTGCAACACGGTTCAAACTTCCTACTTGGTGCCTCGGTGCAAACGTGAATTCCTGCAAGTACGCCACCCACTTGGCATGCCACCTACTCAGCTTGTGTTGGCCATTGATGTACTTCAGGGCCTCATGATCAGTGATAAGAATAAATTCCCTCTGCACTAGGTAGTGACGCCAATGTTTCAGGGACTGAACTATGGCATAGAATTCCATATCATAGGTGGAGTAATTCTTTTTTGATCCTGATAACTTCTCACTAAAAAAAGCTACTGGTCGCCATTCTTGACTTAGAACACCACCAATACTCACTCCAGATGCATCACAATTTACCTCAAACACCTTTTCGAAATCAGTAGGTGCTAAAACTGGTGCCTCTGTCATCTTCTGTTTGACCAGTTGAAAGTTGGTTTCTACCTCCTCGGACCACTGAAAATCATGCCCCTTAAGGCACTCTGTGATAGGAGCAATCAAAGTGCTGAAATTTCTGATGAACCGGCGGTAGAAGGAAGCCAATCTATGGAAATTTCTTACATCGTGCAAGGTCCTTGGTGTGGGCCATTCCAAGACCGCATCTACCTTCGACTGATCTGCTTGAACACCATCAGTAGATACAACAAAACCCAGAAAAGTAACAGAAGTAGTGAAGAAAGAACACTTCTACTGATTAACGTACAGGTGCTCTGTCCTCAACAAATTAAAAACAGCACAGAGGTGCTCAAAATGTGACTCCCACGTCGGGCTATAAATGAGGATGTCATCGAAGTAAACTATAACAAACTTCCCCATGAAAGGCCGTAAAACCTGATGCATGAACCTCATAAATGTACTGGGCACATTGGACAGCCCAAAAGGCATGACCATCCACTCATACAACCCATGCTGCATCTTAAACGCTGTCTTCCACTCATCTCCAGGCCTTATTCTGATCTGGTGGTATCCGCTCCTAAGGTCAATTTTGGAGAAGACCCTAGAACCGGACAGCTGGTCTAACGTGTCATCCAGGCGGGGAATTGGGAATCTGTATTTCACTGTGATCCTGTTGATGGCCCTGCTATCAACACACATACGCGAAGAACCATCCTTCTTCGGCACTAGTAAGGCAGGAACCGCACATGGGCTCATACTCTCACGGACGTGGCGTCTCTCCAATAACTCTACCACCTGTCGCTGCAACTCTTCAGATTCCTTGGGGCTGTGGCGATATGCCGGTCGATTAGGCAAACTGGACCCTGGAACAAGGTCGATCTGATGCTGAATGTCCCTTATAGGTGGTAACACAGGAGGAAGATCCTCTGGCATAAGGTCAGAAAACTCTGCCATCAGCTGCTGCACTTCGGTTGGTAATTCTGGATTCAGATCTGCTACGCTATTCCCATAAGACAACAGAGTATAAACCACGTCTACATGCTCAACCTCTGCTAAACACCTGGACATCGAAAGCAGATTAGTATTATCGAAAATCGGGGTAGGAGTGATTCCTTCCCGACGAGGTGCCAACACAATCTTCTTCCCTTTGATGCTAAGGGAGTATGTGTTTTTTCGCCCATTATGAATAACATTACGGTCATGCTGCCAAGGCCTGCCTAACAATACATGACAAGCATCCATACATACAACATCACACCAAGCATTATCGAAATATCTCTTACTAATCGAAAAAAAAAACTAGGCAACGCCTATCTACCGTTACCTCACTGCCTTTATTCAGCTAAGACAATTTGTACGGCTTAGGATGACGATCTGTTTTCAACTGTAGTTTCCTGACAGCCTCTTCAGACACCACATTCTCACAACTGCCACTATCTATGATCATCTTGCAGACTTTATCGGCAACTGTACAGGTTGTGTGGAAAATATTGGTCCTCAACCAATCGTCCCCTGAATCGCCCTTGGGGCTCAGTAGGCTCTTACGAACGACCAAGGTCTCATGGCCATCCCCATACAATACATCTCCATACTCATCATCGTCATACATAGGCTCCCCAATCTCCTCAGTTTCGTCTACTCCATCATCCTCAATCAGTAGATTTTTACCTTTATTACTAGCAGGCTTCCTGCACTCAGGTGATTTATGCCCATGTTCACCATATCTGAAACATCTAATATTTGGGTTAGGGTTACCTTGAGGTGGTTGCTGGATAGGACGGGATTCCTGAGGGCGAACTGACCGATTGTTTTGATTGCCTCTGTTTAATGGCCTCCTGTTCTGCTGTTTCTCCACCGCAAGTGCACGCTGATATGCCTCTGAAACTGTCCACAGCGAGTGAAGGCTGAGGACATCTTGTGGGGGCTGCCGTAATCCCCCAAATATTGTGCCACCATCTGCTCCTCTATTTCAGATAAGTCGTTTCGGGCAATCAATTGATAGAATTCCTTCGTGTAATCATCCACCGATCTCGTGCCTTACCTCAACGAATGAAGACGCTGAAACAAGGTCTGAGTGTAACCGAAAGGGAGGAAGTGACCCTTCATCTTATTCTTCATCTTCTCCCAATCTGTAATCTTGGCTTTGCCCTGCCGATCACGCGAACGCCTCAATTGCTCCCACCACGCAGATGCTTTGCCTTTCAGTTTGATGGCGACAAGTTTCACCTTCACTCGATCTGGGACTTCCTTGTACTCAAAAATACGCTCCACTTCATTCAACCAATCAACGAATCCCTCGTCCTGTAACGTACTGGATAACTCAGGCAGATCCACTCTGAATCCGAGGTCTCCATAACGTTCGTCCCGACCACGGTGCTCCCAGAATCGAGCAGGATTGTGATGTGGTTTTTCGGAACTAGAACTGGAATCGGAATCGTGATCTTCAATTTCACGATCTCCGAAATTTTGCGCCGCTAGACGCTGGGTTAACTCTGCAACTTGCCGCTGTAAATCCTCAATCATCGCATCCTGAACGTTACAATCACGGTGTGGGGCTTCCTCGTTCGGAACCTGCCCGCGACGACCACGACCACGACCACCAGCCATGGAACTGATGAAATCTTGCCCTAGGAAAATGCTGAAGCTCTAATACCAACTAACACCGGGCAGAATAGCGATTATTCTGCAGGCTAGTCGAACAGATCGTTCACAGGGAGTAACACAAGAAAAACCCTAAAAAACAATACAGAGAAACAGCTCTGATGTTTTATTTAAAATTATGCAAATTAAATAATAATGTTTACGAAACCCTAAGAACTTATTTATAAGGTCGAAACAAAATAGGAAAATTAAATTAAGGCTAAAATTAAAATAACAAATAAAAAGTTTCCTAAAAACATTAAATTGCCACTTTGAGAGCCTAAACGTCGTTTTTTGGCTTAAAAATGTCGAGGATGATTGCAAAGCAATTAGGTTTTGTTCATTGGCCCGTTTCCAATTAGACTAGGGTCTTTCAGGCTTGATCTGAGCCCATGGCCTATTCTAGGCAGTCCACCTATCAGTTATGCGCTGATATGCCAACTCTGCATCATCTGACTTGGATCCTCCTGCGTCAATTATTAAATTTCATACTCTATAATTGAGTGTTTGGTTGTCCATGTGATTTGGACTACTTTTTCATGTGATTTGGATTAGTGTTTTAGTGATTACTTTCAAGTATTATAGACATGGATAAGGCTTACAACAAAATGTCATAGACCTTTTTTAAAACAATTTTGGAAAAAAAATGAGATTTTTCTGCTCACTTGATACAACTTCGCTTAGAATCTATGAAAATAATTTCTTTTCAACTCCTTATTGATGGCAGAACTACAACCCCCTTAACGAGGGACCCGTATGAGACTTTTTAAGAATAAATATTCCAAGAGAAGATATAATTAGAGGATTCCTAGACATATATGACTTCTTATGATCTGATCTGCTCCTTATCTTCTTTTGTTGTCTATTTTTTTTTATGATTTCTTCTTTATCTATAGATTAAGATTTTATCTTCTTTTGTTGCTCTTATCTTTTTATGATTTCTTCCTTAACTATAGATTAGTATTTTTCCTATATATATAGGAGACTTATGTATATTGGGTAGCTTATGAATAAACAAATTAAATTATTAAATTTCATACTCTGTGATTGAGTGTTAGTTTGTCCATGTGAATCAGATTACTTTTTCATATGATTTGGATTAGTGTTTTAGTGATTACTTTCAAGTATTATAGTATTTCGGGCTATTGTTCGGCATCAAGCTGTATCAAATCCCAAATTTCGTTCCCATGTGAGTTAAAAAAAGCAAAATCACCATTAGAAAACAGTAATAGAAGTATCCTTTTTGAATCCCTACCGTTAGCTACCGCCCCAAGAGCTTTGTGACAGCACCATCTGGTGCGGAAATTCTGAGTAGCCAAAACCTGAAAACCTCACCCTTCTCCACTGCTTGAATCCCCTATAAGGCCGTGACCTGTTCGAATATTTAGCCACCCAATTCAGCACCTCCAACTGCCGCCCATTCCAACAGGTGCCACCAATGTGACTGATGTCTCATTTTGGGTCGGTCTCCAAAACCTCGGCCTGGAAATACTAAGGATTTGTTCAGCCCGGATTTGACTCATGTTGCCCATGTGGACTTATATTTGACCAAGTCAAACAGCCTCCAAGTTGTACCCAGAACCAAGCCAACAACCGAATCGACAACTGAGCTGAGCTGTCACCTGAGCCGTCATCCGAGCAGAGCTATTAGCCAAGCCACCTAAAAAAAAACCAAAAACTTCACATCTACTCAAGAGTGCTACAAATAAGGTAAGGATTCCTATTTGAAGCTTGTTAATATTTGGTGTTTGGATAAGTATATTTGTTAAGTCCAAGTTTCATTTTGCTCATTTATTTTTTTAAAAATAAATAAAATTGAGGAAAAAAATTATAGAAAAAAACAGAAAATGTAAAAAAAAAATTGTAACTTTATTAACATATCATTTAGATTAATTTAAGGCTTTATATGCACGCAAGCAGCTTGTTTATTGTTTCTTTGCTTAGAGCAATTTAAATTTACACTAGCACCCTTGTTACATTCTTGCATTCACCTAAATCACCATGGCTACGGGAAAAGAACCCCAACCCCAACCTTAGTGAACACACTAACCCTAGCTGGTCGAGTCACTGGCATTGAATGCCAAATGGGTTTACTCAATAGTAGAATGGACCAACAAAATCCTAGGTTGGATCAAATCCTAAGTTAATTGTAGCTTCCAGAGGCTTTAGGATTTTTCGGCCTGTCTAATGGGTCCTCAACCTCCATAGGGTCCATGTAAGGTCATCTATTGACCTAGGGACACAATATTGGCCCATATAGAGTAAGTCACACTAGTAAACATCCTGTAAGATTTCACTTTAATGAGGAGATAAATGGAAACGTGATGCCACCTTTAGAGGAGATCACTAGGGAAACCCAATAAACCCTATGGCAACACAGTAGGCAAACCTTTAGGCAACCTCAATTTAATCAGACCAAAGTTAATGAAGTTAGAAACTAACCTTATAGATACCAACAAAATAGACTTAAGGACATAATAGATAGATAAACATGCATTTTTCTTTTCCTTTATATTTTTCTTTTATCATTTTCTTTCAAAAACTAAGATGTTTACTATCTTATATTCTTCTTTGAATCTAACTCCTGTCTCGACACCATACTCTAAGGGTCTCTAATACTATATGACTTAAAACATGCATTTCCTCCAAGGATATCTCTCCATAAGGTCACTTATTGACAAATCATTTTCTTTTATCATCTAGTAATTTCCTCTTTAACCATGTATTATACTTAGAATCCATAAACAGTGTTACTAAAATTTTAGTACTTACTTCAACTTAGTCCTTTACTCAAATCCTCAATTACTTTAATTCATCCATTATAACTCCATCTTGACTAGTCCTCCCTTGACAGCCATAAATACGTCGTAATTCATTTCATAGCATCACTTGAACATTTCACGAATCGATCAAATTCATCTACAATTAGTAGTTCCATTCTACAATTCTCCACTTCAACTCCACCAGTTCCTTTAGCAATAACTTATGTAATTTATTATCCTTAATATTTACTTGCAATTCCTGATGATTTTCTTATACATAAACTCCCCTTTCGAGGTTGATCATACTTCAAATTTGTCCTTTTCTTAGCCCAAGGGAAAACAATCATTACAACGACATTGATATTCATAATTTAATATATAGTTCATAGTACATAGTTAAAATCAAAACACAACATAAGATTAACCATTCATAATCTACATCCATCTCGAAATTTTTCCAATTTACAACAATCGATATTTAATACCCTTCATCGGGTCATTCACATCACATGTCCCTCGTGGACTAATCACAACATATGCCCACCATGGGCCAATCTATCAAATGTTTAGTATTAATGGAATGAGTGTAATGAGATGCAATGCAATGTATAATCATTTCTTTACCTATTTCATTTCATTATCCCTCATTGGCCTCATCATATAGTAACAAGGGCGCCTCCCAACGTGTCGGTACATCAATCATCACAATACAACTCGGATCCTCCCTTACCCCTTACTGGGTGAGTTCCTTTCATCAGTCGGATCCTCCCCTACCACTTACTAGGCGAGGTCCTACCTCACTATTCATTCCACTCGTTCGATGGATCATGGTCGATTCGTGCAATATGAAATGCAATCATAACACAATAACCTTTCAGTTATACCATCACCAACCAATCATACCACTAAATTCATAATTATGTATCAACTATTTTTATTACAACGATAAGCATCATATTTTCTCAAACACAACTACATCAAGTCATTTCTACACTCACTCTTTGTATGATATTATCTCTACATAATCTAATATAATTCTTATCTCAATAATATATTTTCCATGATCATCAACCATAATAAAAAATTATACATCAAACCAAATTTTTGTACTCCTAAATCTTTACAAGTATATAAAATTCTCATAGCACTCAATAGTAAACATCTGATAACTTTCCTTTCATTTTACAATAAACTTCTTCACCATTCTCAAGTTCCAATGTCTCTTTCCTTTGTACAATAACTGAATGGTAACACGGATTTCCTTGATTCTTACTTAATTTCTTATCCTCAAGTGTACCGGAATGTAATATCCCTTAACTCAATCATAAATGGTGCCTTCCTTCATGTACTTAGTAAAGGTTTACTTTCAACTATTTTAAGTTTCCCAATGACTCATTAGTCAGTTTAAGATCTTCCTTTCACTTTTCATTAATCTTCCTCGTAGATTCCTAACGGTTAGTAACTTCTAACCTTTAAAACTATCTCATTGATAAACATATCTTTTAACACTAACCCTTCCTAAGGTGTTTCGATCTTCAAAAGCTCTTAAATAATAACTTCCCTCTTGAATTTCTTCTTCTGTCTTGATCTTCAATGTCATATCCCAAAGTTAGGTCCAATTAAATAACAACTTTCTTCACTAGAAATACATATCATACCTTCACTAATCACCATCCTTTCTAATACTCGAACAAATCTAAAACCAATCATTTATTAATCTTCAATTTGTTTTTTTAAGAACTTCAGATATCTTAGTTCACTATCACACATCTCTCACTAAATCCAATTTAACATCTCTCAAACTTATACTTCCAAGTAAGACAAACCTTTAAGATCAGTCAACTAATAATCAACCACTTAATCAATCAATTCTTATTCTATAAATAAGGTTCACCATTTCTTTGCATCGAACTTCACTTAACCTTTACAATCAAGTCAAAAATTTACTACACCTTTCTCCTTTACCATCTCTCACATAACAATTTATATTTTTCAAAATATTTCCTGTTGGAAAATCACCCTTTGCAAGAATCCCAGGTTGTGATCTTTCCAAACACCCAAATCCAGAATGATGTGTACTAAACAAGAATCAAACCATAAAAGAGAAAACACAAGCAATTGTTATTGAGGTTCAGCAATTTGCCTACGTCCCCATGATCTCCTCCGAGCTCTCTGCACTAAATCAATGGAGTTCTTACAGTTACAGCAACACCCCTTCAAGAACCTTGTGTTCTTGAAGAATAAGACAAGAGAAAAGAAAGAGATAAGAACTAAGTGTTTCCTTGGAATTTTTCCCAAGAAAATTCCAATTACAAAGCTCTTGAATCCCCAATCTTGAATACTATTTCTCACTAGAAACACCTCTGAAGATTTGAGAGCCTATCTCTCTTAACACCAGCCACTCTTGGAATGAGACTTCTTCTTGTGTTGTGTTTCTTCTATCTCACACTTGTGTCTTTGCACTCTTGTGAAAATCTTGTTGTTATTGCTCCTAGATGACTGTTTATATAGAGCAATAACTTCTTTAACCAATCTTGGAGTCAATCCCAACCTTAGATCTCAAGAACCAAAGAATCATGGCTCTCTAAGAGTCTAAGTGAACCTATGCGTTTTGATCAGAACCCACGCACCAGCTGAAGAGTGCTGAAAAACGTGTATCAGGTGTGCCTTGCACCGCGGCTAAGAACAGGGCAAGCCGCGGCGCACAACAGGGGAAAACACCTCCACCTGCTGGAGGCTGCGGCGGCCAAGGCCTGGGCCGCGGTGCGCACCTGAAGGAGGATCTCCTCCACTTGTTGGAGGCCATGGTGCACACCAGGCTGCTAAAGCTCCATTTTAATTCTTAGACAAATTCGAACATTTCCTTTACTATATCTCTTCAAGTTCCAAAACACCACAAAAGTTTCACTTGGGATTCACCTAACACCACCATTGGTTCAATTGAATTGTTTCTCTCATCTTACCTCAATCACTTCCTACTATACCTTATTCCTCATGTTATCCACTTGTCCAAAAAATTTCTCTCATTCCCATTTATACTTGTAAATCCATCTACACTCTTATCAACATGAAAATTATCCTTCTCACTTCCTATTTCACCTTGAGATGCTTATAATTCTATGAATTGATAAAATGTTCTAACTTTGGAATTCCCCCGCTAATAGTTTTTCACTACCTGAAATTACAAAATACTCCGAGTCCGACATCTAACCAATTACTTTTCTCCCATACTAATTGCTCAAGAATACACACATACAACCCACTACTCAATAATTTGTCTATTTCAAGTTTATAATTTGTATAATAATGACTATTTCTTAAGCCATACTACATAGTAGTCACACAATCATAATTTATAAATACATTAACATACAAAACATGGAAAGAAAATCATCAAACGAAACGCTTGTACGTAGTGCAACATAATTTACTAATGCTTGCACTAATGAAGGTACAACCTTCAAGTTAGTAGAATTGTTTTAAAAAAGGTATTTTCTCATCTTTCACCTTTCAACATTACCATCAAGCCACCCATTATGCAATAAATTTTTCACACATATATGCGAACAACGTATCAAACAAAGTATTCCACCACATCAAGAAATCACATTCATAATTCTTATCAATGGTATCATGAAAAAGATTTCACACAACACAACAAATCTATCTATATAGTACCAATTCCACACAACCACCACGGACCAGTCGACTCGACTTTAGTCTCAAGACATTCTACCCCCATCTAAACAATCGCTAGTAACCACTACTAAATGGCACCCTCTCTAAATCTACACAATCAACTTTCAATAAATACCCCATGCACCATGCAACTAAATTTACAGAATCTTAAACCTAATGCTCTGATACCAAAAATTTAATGACTCATCCCAAGTGGGCCCTACTCGAAACAACTCCATTACCTTTCAGCATTGAGCGCCTTGACTCAAGATGCAAACATTTCAATAGAGCAAAGATTCTTTTAATCATTTCAATTTAATACAAACATAAAATCTAAAATACAATAAATTCTTTAATAAAAATCATCAACTCTAAGTTTTTACGAGAGACACAATGAAAAAGGCTCTTTTAAGTACTTCTAACTCAAACATCTTTTATAAATACTAAACTAAAAGTAAAACTTAAACTCCCAATGAGACTCTACAATTAGGATGCCGTGGACGATGACCTTACTAAGGTCTTCCATCAACCTTGACCACAAATTTTCTGCTGACTTTTATGAAATTTTAATAAAAGGAGAGGGTGAGCTAAAAAGCTCGGTGGATAAAACTCCTTACTAAGAGTAATTGTTTTATGGATATTATTCTTAATTTCTATTTCTTATCATATAAGTTATAAGTGGATAATGGTGTAAAACGACTTACATCTCTTAGACTTTTCAAAGAAGAGTCTGATCTTTAGAAAAATAAATATTTATTATATAAATACAATCTTACCATAACATTTGTGCAAACTATTTATCTATAACGTTCATCCCCTTAGATATTTTTATCATATCACAGGTATTTCATTTAATAAGTCACATCGTATGCATTTCATAGGCTAAAAATCAAATGCCCTTTCGTGGGCCAAACACAAAACATCTTCAAGGATCAAAAACAAAGTTTGTCTCTCATGGGCTACGTATAACTCATGCCACTCATGGGCCAAACATAATTCATGCCTCTCATGGACCAAATATAATTTTCTCTAGCCATCAATAGAAGGATGAAATGCAATGCGATGTGAGTTTACTTCTTTATTCACTTCTCTTCATTCCAATTTTAGTTCATCCTTATTTGCCTCCCATAGGCTATTAATATAATAATTGGGATGTCTCTCCATGTAAAAAATTTGGATCCCCTCTTTATCACTTACTAAGAGAGGTCCTAACGTCAAAACAATTTGGATCTACTCCGTAACCCTTACTAGGTGAAGTCTTGCATTTAAAATAAAATTTGGATCTCCTCCCTACCCATTACTAGGCGGAGTCCTTACATTTAAAATTAATTACAATAATTGAAAATCATAATTCAAACAAGTCTTCAATCAAGCATTCATCAACTTCTCATATCATTAATTTCATAACTTATATAAATCGTATCACTCCATATATGTATATATAAACATTTCTCGTTTCTATATCGTTTATACTTTAACAACCTTTCGATTTTATAGCCATTAACTCAAATAGTATATTGATCATACTAGAGAGGTCATACCAAGAAGCTTATACAAGCTATAATATATATACGTTTACGTATATAGTTACATACTAAGTTCTTAATTTCAAATAGTTTTGGTGTATGGCTCCAATTGCTATGCCTGTTATATTCTCATACGTCCATCATTATAAGTTATTACTAAACCTCAACCTCTATGTACGCATCAATCTCAATATAGTAATATTTATGATTTCATAATTTAATTATATTTCATACTTTTAAATCTTTTACATGCTATAACGCTTATTAAAAGTAAGGTGAACATCACTTTTGCCGTACCAAGCTCTAACCTTGGGTTACTTCTTAGCCTTTCGTATTTTGCTTCGATCACACCTAACATATATTATTACTTACTATACTTATTCGAGAAACATATAATTTAAATATACTCAAGCATTTCGTAAAACTCATACTAGCAAACAAACTAGAGGTTAGGTCACAAATCTTTTTCCTTTTGTATAAAACTTTAATAAGTCTGGTTCTTACATGGTTTAAAACAAATAAAATCTGTTCAAGATCTTAGCTTTAAAAACTTTAACATCTTTTTAAAATCATAGCACCTTAGAAGAAATCTATGGTTGAATACTTTAACAAGAGTGGCTCAATTTTGGAGAAATGGGTCTGAAAACAGGTTCAAGGGTTCAAATAGTCGACTGTCCCTCTTGGGGTTGACTACCCAAAAACTTCCACAGTCGATTGTCCAAGGTCTAGAGAATTCCACAATTAACTGTGCTCAATGGACGGTCGACTGCCTGGTCGCGAAATCTAAAAATTTTAGGGCAAAAACACATCTTTCTTCAAATCAAAACCCATGTCTCCTATGAGACTTTCAAATCAAATCAATTACAAGTTCTCAAAAGTTCTAAATCAAAGATTTAATACTATCCAAGAGAGAAATCAAATTCAAAATCATTAAATCAACACACTTTGTACATAAACCCATTTTTCTCAAACTTTTCTCAAGAACACTTGGATTTTCAAAATCCTAACTAACTAAACATGCTATATTGAACACGAATAAGTAAGGCAAAATTTTCACCTTAAACTTTGCCAAAAACCTCCATTTTTCTTCTTTTTTTCTCTTCTTCTTCTTCGTCTCTTTCTCTTTCTCTTCTCTTCTTCTCCCTTTCTCCCCCCTCTTCTCTTCTTCTCCCTTTCTCCCCCCTCTTTCCTTAGAAGGATCTAGGATCCAGCACATGCTGGTCCTTCTCTCCCCTCTCATACTTATAAACCGATTTTTTTTTCTTTATTGCACAATTCACCTTTCACTTCCATCTCTTTTTATTTTCTACCACAAAACTTTCCTTTAAAACATAAAACTCCCCTCCACTTTATAACTCTTTCAATACTTACCCAAACATTTCTAAAAACTTCAAGGGCTCTCTAACACAAGTTTCTTAATACCAACTTTTCTTTATTTACTTGCTTTCTAGTCCCAAAAACTCAAGTACAATAGAAAGAAAAAAATTGCTCAAAAATGAACAAGCGACACCAATAACACACCGAAGTGAAACTCTATGACTTCTAAATATTCTTTTTAAAATACCAGGCTCTACACAAATAATCGGGCTCCAAAATTTGTTGGTGTGGAAGTGTATGTTCAATTACTCAAAGTAGCTCTGTTCCTATGACATGTTATGGCGGCAGTAGGCAATTCTCCCAGAAAATGGATGGTGAGATTTCCCTCAAATATGAGTGATTGAAAATCTGCGTTGGATGTGCACAAGAGATTTATCAAGCATCAACTACTAGGGGTACCTTTTTATATATAAAAGCTCTTTCCTCTGCATATTATATTCTTCCAATCATATAATCTTGTTATCATTTTGCTTTTTCTTGTATTTTGAAATTTTGCTGAAAGGTTGAAGTTCTTATAACAATTCTCATCAGTTGATACATCTTATATACATGCTTAAAATATTGTTGAGTATATAATGGTAAAAATGCTAAAAAAAATCAAATACAAGTTTATATGCTTGAGTTATTACTGCTTTGATTATGAGGTTTCTTGGTTGATTCTAACATATTTTTGACTGTTTTAAATGCTTTAATTTGTATATAATATAGTTTCTTCATATATAGGGTGAATCTGTAATGTGTTTTCAAATTTGTTAAACGTGCGTGGAAGTAAAAGAGAGTAAATGAAGGAATAGAAAATGAACTAGTTTGCCTGATCTTTGATATTCATTTTCTCTAATTCAAGATCAAAGACTATCTTAGGTTGGGGAGCTGTGCATTGAAGTATGTGGTGTCTCCTGATGTTTTCAAGGATTACATCAACTGATGTTAGGGTTGACTTGGGAATGCAGAATTCATTTGTCCTCTGGATCTAATACATTAACTTATTGCTGCTCCATCTCAAATCGTCATTTGTCTCCTGGTGTTAATTCCCCCTCCCCCTGGATGCACTTTTAAATGCACACCATTTCTTTTTCTTGCATTACACATGAATTTCTTATTTGATTGAAGTGCAGCTATTTTAATATAATGATTCTTTGGTGTTTACCCTCTTTTAAAATTTTCTAATGCAAAAAAATAATAAATCATAATTTAATTTTGTTTTCTGATTCATTTAGTGAATAGTGATCACCCTTATAAAGCAGCAGTTTTATTGGTTTGGATATTTTTTTTTAAGAAATTCATTATCACTGACGGAATGTTCCGTCGGTGAAAAGTTATTTTTTATTATTTATTTATTAAAAAAGGCCAAAATTAATTTTTTTGAAGAAGCATCACCGACGGACTATTCGGTCGGTGATAAGTTATTAGATTATTATTTATTTATTAAAAAACGATCAAAATTAATTTTTTTGAAATAGCCACCGTAGAAATATCTGTCAGTAATAAGTTATTTATTTATTATAAACGACCAAAATTATTTTTTTTTTGAAGTAGCATCCGTCGGTGATACTAATTTCTCCGACAGATTAAATATCCATCGGAAAAAAAGTAGTATCAATGAGGAGGTTATCACCGACGGAATTTCGTTGGTAATGACTATCACTGACTGGAAATAGAGTTTAACCGACAGATTTTGTCGATCTGTGATACCTCTTTTTCTTGTAGTGATTATCAATCAACCACGAGAAAAAAGTAAACAAAACGCACAACAAAATGAATTGTTTCACTTTTACATTAAGTTCCATTAACGCTCACTAGTGTGAGAAGGCATGTGAAAATTCTCCATTAACCAATCAAGAAAGAAATCCAAACCATCCAAACTTTAAGAGCATTAACCAAGGGCACAAAGAAACCAATAGACAATTTATGTACAAGTGCAGATTTATGACAAAGGAATTATCAAGAGTTGCCAAGGTGAGGTGGTGACTGCCTTTCTCATCTGGTTAATATTGAACGATTCAAGACGATTCGAGACCTGTCAATCAGACGAATTATAAAAAAAAAAAAAACTGAGACACGATATACCAGGTTCACCCTAGAATATGGCTATATCTTGTCAAAAGTTTCACTATTATCAGCCTCACAAATCTCTCATTACAATGTGCACTCAGTACATAGAGAGTATTTATAAGCAACTTAAGACGCCCTAATTAGGGTTTCCGCCTTGCTACAAAACCACAGCTATTCATGAGCCTAAGCCCAAACTGTCAAGTAAAAAACCAAACCCAAAACATGTACAAGGTCTGAAATTTTATTCATGGACTCCTGTGGTCGTCGAGGGTTTTACAGATCTAGACCCGTGAAGTATGCATCAACTCTAACAAGCATGAGACAGACAACTAGAATTGCCATAAGATTGGAAAACTTTTTTTCGTTATTCTCCTAATTAGATTACCCATTCAGCAAAATATAATGACACATTTATCCTAGCTAACCTTTCAAAATCAAGTTTAGGCTACATCAAAAGAAAAAAGAAAGAAAGAGCTAACAAGAAATATTCCTTGTATTAAAATACACAATCTCCTTTAAAGTTAAAAGTTCTTCATCAAAAAGAGTAAAACCAGACGAAGAAACGCAAACCAAAAACTCAATTACAAAGCCCAACTAAGAAATCTAATCTTAGTGGCATCAAGTCCTTTTTAATCCAACTAGCATAAATTATATTCAAAGTTTAGCACATGGATACCAAACACCATAAGAGTGTTTCTAGATAGATTAAACTTGATGCACTTTTTGTGAAGCAACCAAAATTCCGAGGACTTAACTAGAATACTAGAGACCACATACCTCAGGCCTGCCATATCTGTTCCCATTGTTGCATGACACGTTGGGGGAGAGCCGAAGATGTGTGGGTCCTCCAACACTTGAATTGATATTATCAATGACAATAGAGTGAAACTGGAAAATAAAGTACTGATAAATCTCCTATTTGGTATGTCCAATGCAAACTCTAACAATTAAGATCAAATAGGGATATTTAATTATTCTGCTTCTAGAAAGGAAATTAATGGACAACATGTCTTACCTTACCCAATTATTTATGACATGAACAACAAAATGACAAAGAGAAACTTAAAAAATTAACCCCCAAGTGTTGTGTGTAAGCCCGCGTTGGGTTGGTTCAGGTGTTGGCATCAATTGTCCCGTGACAAAAACTTAGGTTGGATCAAGTCGTAGTCGAAATGTGACGTTTGTACTGTTGTGCTGTTTAAGTGATTTAAGTTGCACTCTGATTATCAGTTATAGTTTTTGACACACTGGTAAGTGCTCGATCCTAACACCTTGGATTATTTGATCTGAATAAAAGGTGGAAAAGGTAAACATAAGACGAAAACTAAAAGAGAACTTACAAAGCCTAAAATGTCTTACCTTATCCGATTATTGATGAAATGAACAACAAAATGACAAAGAGAATCTTAAAAATTGTAGCCCCCAGGTGCTGTAAGCCTAAATCAAAACAATTATTTGATCTGAATAAAAGGTATGGAAAGGCTAAACATAAGACAAAAACTGAAAGAGAACTTACAATGCTTGTTTCAATATTTATAACATCCTAAATAAGAATCAATATATTTTGCAGCCATCACAATCGATGTGCATGTTTTTTTAGAAGTTCTGTCATAGTTTACAAATGTTCCAATAACTTAATGCTAATAGAGCGTACATTGCCTAGAGGAGAGAGTATTCGATAAAAGGAAGACAAAAACATATAAAAAAAATTATAATAATCAATATTTGTAATGCTTGTATTGTTTTGTTGTATTAGATCCAAAGATTTTTTCTTTACCTTACCTAACTATAATTACAAAGATGGTTTTTTTTTATATAAAATCTGGATATATAATTTGGAAAGACAAAAAAACCTAAAAAGGAAAAGATAATAGAAATTACGAATTACGAATTACGAGTTTTAAAATCTAGTTAAATTTTCAAATCTAGTTAAAATAAAGATTTTCTTTTTTCGAGTGATCTCATTGTGTGATACCTCTTTTTTCACGAACTTACTCAACTATTGAATCTACTCAACTATTGAATCTAATGAGTTAAATTTCAAATAAGGTAAATAAAAAAAAAGGTATTATGGGTTAGAAGGTCAATATTTATTCTAAAATGAAAAACAAAGATAAGAAACTAAGAAATTCTATATTTTCCAAAAGTTCGAAATAAGATAAATTTACAAAGATGAATATGCATACTACCAGCTAAGATCAGCCTTTATCAATACCCAATCTCAGACGTGCTTCTAGATTCTCATCAAAATTCGCCTTGGCATTAGCCTGAACAAATACAAGAATCAACACAAAGAAATTAGTAAGAAAAGAAACATAACACATAAGAACAATTAAGCAAATTATGACAGAGGAAGATCCAGAAAACCTGGATAATAATAAATTAAAGTGTAACTACAGTCATAACACACTCTTTTCTTTTTACAGTACGTCAAGTGAAACTCAACTTCCAAAGTAATATACCTCCCAATAATCCCATATAGCAAACAACTATTTTCTTTTTTATGGTAAGTCAAATAGCTCACAACTATTTTTCCTTTATCCTCTGCAATTAAAAACAGTTCAGGGTATGGCTCCTCTAGACGTACCTTACTGCATCAGATATCATGGAAAATAAGATCCTCCACCATTATCCACCCAACCCAAAAAAAAAATGTTTTATACAAAATCTAGAGCATCGTTGAAGATTGATGAAGATTAAATTTTTACAGTCATTTAATCTTGTATGGAGGCCCAGGAGGGCTCACAAGTTAACAAAGATCACAATATATTCATCATCCTGCTAAACTTTGTTTGAGATCCGCATCTCCCAATATTTTCTAAGTACAGGAATAAATTGACTATTGCCATCAATTATATGTTATAATTTCTCCCATCGCCCTTTATTTTGCTAGTTGAGGTATTAGCCACTACTAGTGCTAGATAACAAGAAAATAATCTAGCCATCATACTGTATTAAAAGCATATATAACAACCTTCATGCTTGTATTACTACAGCACAAAACTTTTATCTCAGTCTCATATTAACACAGGTAGGACAGAAGTTCATTCGTATATTGTACTTTCTCTTCACACATGGAATCCAAGAAACATTACTTTCCATTTGGGAACTGAACTCATTCAAGAGAAAGAAGAATTCATCAGGAGTTATATTGACTAAACTAATATTTAAAACAATGTCAAACCATCAAAAGTTACATTATTGAGATGCAAAAGTGGTTATGCAGTAAAAAGGGACCTCATAAGAAGAAACTCCTGCAGAGACAAGATCAAGTTTGAGAGGCAAGATGTATTATAGAGGTTGATTGTCCAACCAAATTTTCATGTTAATTGCAACTAATCTCGTGAGAAGTGGATAGTAAAAGCTTTTGGCCTTGATCAAATAAGAGTCCCACTGACTGCACTAAAGAAACTAGATTCTCTATTTTGAGCAAACTGGTGATGGTACATAGAGAGGATCGGTAGAAAGGAAAATCATATTATTTGCTAGTTTGGCAGAAAGGCATACTTAATGACATTTGCCAAAACAAATTACCATTTAATTAATTTTCCAAGTGATAATTCATTTACAACAGGATACAACACAAATTCCAAAAAACTCTTACTTAACTAACAACATATAACATATTAGTTGGAAGTTGGAGCAAGGTTATTGATTTGAAACTCTACTAAACAAATTGAAAGTACAAAGAACCCAACACAAATATGCATCCTAAATTTCTCAAAAACCCAAATTCAAACCTAGAATCGGAAAATTGGAGAGACAGAGGGAGAGAAAGCGAGAGAGACATAGAGAACTACAGAAGAAACCTGGAAATTTGGGTTTGCGTTTTTGCCTAAAAATTCCCCAAATTTCTCAAAAACCATGCCAGAATAAAAAAATTAAGTGTGACAAAGCCAAAGAAAGCTCGAGAGAGAGTGATGTAGAACAATATAAGAGAGAAGAAACCAAACGGCCCTATGAATTGGAAAAGAAAACTAGGCTGCCCTGGGGTTGAGAGGAATCTGATCTCATTGTTGTTTTCATCAATATCAAAGTGTCCATAAAATGAAGTACATCCAGATATTTATACTAGACAAATAATCTAGTTCTAATTAATATATATGACTCTACATACAAGAGGACTCTGGAACAAGTAAAATAATCCTAGTAGAGAACTTTGAAATAAATAAAGAAAATAACTCATAATGAAATAACTCCTAACGCTAAGCCCACAGTATCTTTCGTGTGCCCCTCAAATAGGCACGGATCAAACTTGGTTAGGTCTAGTCTCCATCAATCCTCCTCAGCTGAAATGAACTCGACACTGATGAGTGATGAAGCTGGTAATGCTGTTGGTAAGGTTCCAAAAGAAATAGATCAAGACGCCTAAGCTCCTCCACAGTGATCCATGTAGCATCTGAAGAAGGTTGTCCCTCCCAATGAACAAGATAACGCTGGAAACTACTCGATAGGGACATGAATCGTCCAAAATGTCCTCAATGTGATTTGCTATTGTTGGTGGCGGTCTAAAAAGTTGAGACACAGGTGCGGAAACAACTCCACCAATAGATAACCGTATAGGCAACACGGGAGGCTCAAAGGTACCCCGATTGAATACTAGACTAATATTCATATCAGATAGTAAGTAAGCATTAGATCCCAGTTTCCGAGTGATACGAAATGGTCCAGTAGCCCTATCATGCAATTTCTTGAAAGAGTTTTTAATGTAATGCTCAGGATGAATATGGACCATGACATAATCACCCTCATTAAACTTTTTATCCCTACAATGAGCTACATTTATAAGTATCATTACTCAATGGATTTTATGACGAATTTCGACATGTAGATCTCGGAGGTGAGAGGCAAATTACTCAATTGACTCAGAAGGACGAGAATCAGACAACAATGGAATAAGGTCAACCAACTGGCGAGGTGAATAACCAAAGATAATTTTATATGGGCTTTTACCAGTTGACCTATTAACAAAACTGTTATAAGAAAACTCTATTGTAGGTAATAACAAGTCCCAATTACCAGGCTTATCCCCCGTAAGTCACCTAAGTAAATTTCCTAAACTTCGATTAATAACCTCGTTTTGACCATTAGTCTGGGGCGAAATGTAGAACAAAACCTCAAGTGGGTTCCAAATAGCTTCCAAAGTGTCTTCCAAAAATAACTCATAAACTTAACATCTCTATCTGACATAATAGAGGTGGGCAACCCATGAAGTTTAACGATCTCCCTAAAGAACAATTTCGCTACGTGAGAGGCATCGGTGGTCTTGTGACAAGGGATAAAATGGGTCATTTTAGAAAACCTATCCACTACAACTAAGATAGAATCCTGACCTCTAGCATACCTAAGTAAGCCGAGAACAAAATCAATGTTAAGGTCCTGCCATGGTATATGTGGTGCAGGCAATGGATTATACAACCCAATATTTCTTTTTCTAACCTTAGCTCTTAGACACGTGCAACATTGCGACATGATCCTACTTACATCCTTTTTTAGGGAGGGCTAATAGAATCTATCTTCAACTAGAGCTATAGTCTTATCTTTTCCAAAGTGACCAGCTAGACCCCTTGCGTGCAATTCCCACACTAGAAAATCTCTAAGTAACGTACGTGGGATGCATTATCTAGAGCCCCGAAACAAGTAACCATTCATCTCTAAGTACAAAGTCAACACGAGAGTAATGGTTTCTCTCACTAATTTCTATAAAGATAGTGCCACAATCTAGACAAGTAAAATACTCATCCTTTAATCTATCAAACCCAGGTACAAAGATGCTCATGGATTGTAGTACTGCTACAACCCAACTTAATGCATCGACAAGTTTATTCTTTACACCTGCACAGTGATATAGAACAAATGTGTACTCTTGAAAAAACTCTACCCACTTGGCATGCCTATTGTTAAGTTTCCTCTAAGAGCTAAGATACCTTAGAGCCTGATTATCATAATATAGAACAAATTTCTGGGTTAACATAGAGTATCTCCAGTGACAAAGGGCTTACACAATAGCATAAACTCCTTATCATAGGTACCTCTACTTAGCCTCATTGAACTTCTCACTAAAGTATACAATATGATGAACTTCCTAACTCAACACCCCTCTTATTCTTATACCAGATGCATCACAAACAACATCAAAGATCTTATAAAAATCTAGATGACTCAATAAAGGTGCCTCTATCATTTTGTACTTAACATCCTTAAAGGCTCTAGAGGTTGCTATAGTCCACATAAATTCCCCTTTCTTCAAAAAATCAATGATAAGGGCCATGATTCTACTAATGATTCGCTTGTAAAAGATGGCCAAACCATGAAAACTTCTAACCTTATAAATAGTCTTTGGTTCAGGGCATTCTCTAATGGCTCTGATTTTGTCGGGGTCAGCTGCGACTGCCTATGCAGAAATGATGAATCCAAGGAAGAGCACTTGGGTCTACCTGAAATAATAATTCTTAAAATTTGTGTATAACTTCTCGACCCTAAGTGTTTCTAACACTAAATGGAAGTGACCCATATATGCCTCCTGAGATCGACTATAAATAAGTATATCATCGAAGTAAACGACCAAAAAATTGCCTAAAAATGGTCGTAAGACCAGAGTCATCATTCTCATGAAGGTGGTCAGGGTATTGGTTAGTCTAAATGGAATTACTAACCACTCATAAAGGTCATCTTGAGTTTTAAAAGCATTCTTCCACTCATCTCTTAGCCCAATGCAGATTTTATGATATCCATTGCGCAGGTCAATTTTTGAAAACCACGTAGCTCCCGCCATCAAATCCAACATATCCTCAAGACGCGGTATAGGAAAAATATACTTGACGGTAAATTTATTGATAGCACGAGTATCTACACATTCTCCATGATCCATCTTTCTTAGGGGTTAACAAGCCAGGTACAACGCATAAGCTAAGACTCTTTCGTAGGAATCTTTTAGTCTAAAAGCCCTCTACCTGCCTATTAATTTCAATATTGTCCTTAGGATTCATGCGATAATGTGGTAAATTTGGTAGCTGGGATCTTGGGTCTATATTAATGGCATGTTGTATATCTCTCATGGGAGGTAGTTCATTCTGTAATTCCTCAAAGGTTGCATCTTGAAATTCAAACAATAGTTTACTGACTTCAGGGAGTGGGTCAATGGGTAGGTCGGATATGCCCAAAGTAACCTCTTTAGCCAATAAGCTAACATTAGACTAGACTCTTCACCCTCTTCCTCGAACTCTGTACATGTTACTAGATGGAGGCTCTTCCTTCTAGGTGTCTCGAGTGAGGGCTAACACTTTAACATTTTGTCCTTTTCCTTCGGTCATAAAAGTTTCAAGGTGATGTTCTTTGCCTAAACACAAAGGTATTGTCCTTTCCATGTTTAGTCGCATCTACGTCATAAATCCAAGGAAGACCTAATAAAACCTCAGCGAAATCTATAGGTAGGACATCAATCACATGTCCTCGACATACTCCGTCAACAGTATTCGAACTTGACACTGCTCTATAACAGGCAAGGAAATCTTATCTACCAAAACTACCCTATATGGTTGAGGATAGGGTTCTTGCTTAATTTTCAATGGTGATTGTTGACTTCGCGACAACATTTAGACAACAACCTCCATCAATAATGACACATCCTTTCACTGCATTTAAGAAAAGTGTGGAAGATATTGGTGTGCTTGCAAACATCTTCGCTTATTAGAGGGGTTGATAATATGAATCTGATGACACCAACTACAACACCCTCTTCATATGCATTATATTCTTCTTCATGCCCTTCATATTCTTCCTTAAGGGGTTCTACTAGACCCTCATCATTATTCCCTTTCTCATCAGACACCTCATCCTCCTGGACTAAGGTCAATATATGGTAGGAACAACATAATGAAATATGACCTTTACCATGACAATGAAAACACTTCATGTTGGCTCTATATTGACATGCAACATTCGTTATAACCTCATTCCCTTAATCAGATTAGTTCTCTTGTTAGCATTGGTGTTTCCTCTTGTTTAGGGAATTCAACTAAACCTAGATTGTCGGTATTTTTCGGTTAAGGTAGTCACACGTTGCTGGGTAGGTTGCCTAAAATAGTACTCATACTTAAGAGCTAACTGAACGACCTCTTCTAATGATTCATAGTATCGCAAACTAATCTCTCTTTTAAGATCAAATCTCAATCCATTGATAAATCTAGAGACAACAACCATTTCATGTTCTTGTAGGTTACACTTCAACATGAGTTCCCCAAAACAGTTAATATACTCACGTATAGTAGTAGATTGTCTCAAGTTTAGCATTTTATCCACCATCTACTTCCGATATTAGTGGGGAAGGTATTTTTCCCTCAATCTTCCTCTCATTTCACCCCACGATGTAATAATGTCATCTCGATAGTTCCATTGGATCGTTTTCCAATAGCGATCAACAGATTCTACTAATTTCATCTTGGTAAAATGGAATTTTATTTCATCAATCATATTATGCCACTCAAAGAATTTCTCTTACTAGGATAACCACTCTAGAATGACATCAGGATCTAGTTTACCATCAAAACTGGGGACTTCTATCTTAACCTTTTTGGTAAGATTAGTGAACTCATCTAGGGTGGGGGGCTTCAGGTTGGGGCAGTTCTTCGTAGGGTGGGTGGCTTCGGGCTGGGGCGGTTCCAATGGTGACATGTGGCGACTTAACCTGAAAATCTCAGGTTGTGGTCGCAACAGGCTGGTGAAACGATTGGTGACGAAGATGATGGCTAGAAGTCACGAGAAAATGGTTAAATCTGTTTATTTGAATTATTTTGGCCTAAGGTGTGTTTAGACGTGAGCTGAAAATAATCCTAGAAGTTAACTCTGAAATAAATAAAGAAAATAACTCTTAATGCTAAGCCCACGATATCTCTTATGTGCCCCTCGAATAGGCATGGGCCAAACTTGGTTGGGCTTGGTCTCCATCAGAGATACAAAAAAAATTAGAGAATATTTTGCAGAGAGGGACAGATTGGGAGAGAAGAAGAAACAAATTAAGAAGATTCTAGAAAGAAGGGCGCAGAGCTAGTGAGAATGAGAGACGAGTGTGTTTTCTTTTTTGGTTTTCCCTTAAACTTTCACTTAAGTGCGTAACTACGGACTTCTTACTCGGGTTTTTTACTCCTATTTTGGCTCTTACAAGCGTAAGTATACGATCAACAGTGGTGGATGTCAAATTGATATTCATGTATTGGCTCTTTCCCTAAGCACCGATATACACAGTTTTTCTTGTAGTGACCAAATCAATTTTATTTATAACCAGAAACAACACTTCAAAACCTAGTAAAGTATATATTCATCCATCCATTCTCTATTAGTATATAGCCATACTGTTTACATTTTTTATACTTAAATTTTACATACTACACACATTAAATTAAAGAAACAACTATGAAAGATATAAAAGCTGTAATTATGAACGTACCTTAAAAGTGAACTCTTCCACATAAATTAAGAAAACGAAACATAAGAGAGTAAAACAACTTTCTCTGTAGCTCTTTATACGCAACCTATAAATATATGGCCAATGAACCTATAAATCTATATTTTCAAGAATGTAAACAATATGTATCATTGCAACCATACTTTTCAAATTATTGTAACAAACTTAGAAAAAAACAAGAAGTAGAAATCAAACAACATAATGCTAAATTATCTTGAATTCAATATCTGGAAAATTCTTAGCCAATGAACAGGTAAGGGGTTATGCTATCTCCTAACCTGTTACCCAAGAGACTTAAAATTAAGACCTAAAAGAGAACCTTTTAAACAAACAGTATTACCCAATCAATATACAAAAAGCACAAAAAATGTCAATTACAAGAAGCCAAAATCATAGAAAGTTAAAATAAAAAAACAAACCTAATACGCTCAAAAGTCTAAAGAGAACCCATATTAAAAAAATTAAACAAAAAAAAATAAGTACCATTACTGTTATAGGAGTTGGGGCTTGAGCCAGCATAGAAAACCCTAATTCAACAAAAATAAAAAAAGCTGGCCTTGCACAAACATAGTAAAAAAAAACATATTCAATGAATTGAATGAAAAGAAATTTGGAAAAAGAAAACAAAGAGAGAAAAAATAGTCACAAACCTAAACTCTAAGCTCCCAAGTCTTTGAAGTACCACTGTAGGATTTGTGGCTGTTGGAAGATCACCTTTGCAAGAATCCCAACTTGTGATCTTTCCAAACCCTCAAATCCAAAATGATTTGTACTAGAACAAGAATCAAACCATAGAATAGAAAACACAAGCAATTGTTATCGAGGTTCGGCAAATGCCTATGTCCACGTGAGCTCCTCCGAGCTCTCTACACTAAATCAATGGAGTTCTTATAATTACAACAACACCTCCTCAAGAACCCTCTTGTTCTTGATGAATGAGAGAAGATGAAAGAAAGAGATAAGAACTAAGTGTTTCCTTGGAATTTTCCCCAAGAAAATTCCAATTACAAAGCCCTTGAACCCGTATCTTGAATACTTTCTCTCACTAGAAACACCTCTGAAGATTTGAGAGTATATCTCTCTGAACACCAGCCACTCTTGGAATGAGACCTCTTCTTGCGTTTTGTGTCTTTGCACTCTCACACTTGGTGTTGTTTCACTTGTGTTAATGCTCCTAGATGACCCCTTATATAGAGTACTAACTTATTTAACCAATCTTGGAATCAATCTCAACCCTTAGATCTCAAGAACCAAAGACTCATAGCTCTCTAAGAGTCTAAGTGAACCTATGTGTTTTAATCATGTCCAACGCACCAGTTGAAAAGTAGAATCAGAGGCATCAGGTGTGCTTGGCGCCACGGCCCAGAACAGGGCAGGCCGCGGCGCACACTAGGGCAGAAACCTCCTCCATGCTGATGGCCGCGGTACACAAGGCCTGGGCCGCGGTGCATAGCCTTGTACCACGGCGCACAGCCTTGTGCCGAGGTGCACACAAGCCTGTGCCGTGGTGCCACCTGGAGGGGGAACTTTTCTGCCTTTGCTGGAGGCCGCGACGCCCAATCTTGTGTCGCGGCTCAAAGATTGCTGAAGCTTCAATCTTTCAACCGTTTAATTCTTAAAAAAATTCCCAACAATCTCTACCTTTGTCTAAGCAATTAAACCCGAACCCATTATGTAGAGAAATCAGGATCCAAACTCAACATGAGTCACCAAATCATTCGACTCCAATCCTAAGAAGTCTAAGGCAATGATTAAACTTGCATAGAGGTAGAACTTTAGTGCCTAAATCTGCAGGATTTTCTTTCGTGGCCACTTTGTCCACATGAATGCATCCTTCCGTAATATTTTCCCAAATGAAATGATACCGAACATCCATATGCTTTATCCTCTCATGGAACACCGGATTCTTACACAAATGCAACACACTTTGGCTATCCGAATACACCACCACCTGCTTTTTTAGGAACTTCAACTCTTCCAACAACTCTTTGCACCACTAATCCTCCTTTATAGCTTCCGTAGCTACTATGTACTCAACTTTGGTTCTTGAGAGTTCTACCACCGGCTGCAACTGAGCCTTCCAACTTATACAACATCCATTTAAGTTGAAGAAGTATGAGGTAATCGATCTTCTCTTATCCATATCTGCTCTATAGTCCGAATCAGTATAACCTTCTAACCAGATGGACTTACCCCTCTTCTCGTAAACAAGCCCCACATCTGGGCTTCCCTTCAAATACCTCAGCAACCACTTCATCCGAAGTCAATGCTCTTTTTCGGGATTACTCATAAACCTGCTGAGAACACTAATTGCATGAGCAATGTCGGGTCTAGTGCTTACCATCATGAACATGACTGATCCAACCTTACTAGAGTAAGGGACCTTTTCCATTTCCTTTTTCTTCGCATCCGATCTCAGACATTGATCACTGGAGAACTTGAAATGACCAGCAAGAGAAATCCTCACTGGTTTACTATCTTCTATAGAAAACTTAGATATCATCTTTTCTATGTAGGAAGACTAAGAAACCTTCAACCCGTTTCTCTCCCTTTCCCGAATTATAATCATCCCAAGGATCTTTTGTGCATGACCAAGATCCTTCATCTCAAACTCCGAACTGAGTTGAGACTTCAGCTTTTCTATCATCTCCCTACTGTTACCAACCAGCAACATATCATCAACATAGATGAGAATAATCACCAGTTCCTCCACCTTGTGACCTTTATAGTACAAGCATGAATCATAGTAGCTCTTCATGAAACCCAAGCTAGTTACAAAGGAATCGAACCTCTTATTCCATTATCGAGGTGATTGCTTCGGCCATAGAGAGATTTCTTCAATTGGCACACCAAATCTCCCTGCCTTCCTTCCTCATAGCCTTTGGGTTGTCTCATGTAGATGGTCTCATCAAGCTTTCCATGTAAGAACGTTGTCTTCACATCCATTTGTTGATCTCCCAATCAAATTGGACCACCGTAGCTAACACTATCCTTATCGTCTTGTATTTCACAACCGGTGAGAATATTTTGGTGAAATCTATGCCTTCTCTTTGTTTGGACCCCTTCGCCACCAGGCTAGTCTTGTACCGGAATTTATCTCCTGGAATGTTCCCTTTTTTTATCTTGTAAATCCACTTACAATCCACAACTCTCTGTTTTTTTGGTTTGGGCACCAATTCCCAAGAGTTGTTCTTCCTCAAAGAATACATTTCCTCCTCCATAGCTATCTTCCATCTTGATGAATCCTTACATACTATGGCATCAATGTAAGTTTCTGGTTCACTCCCTCCTTTTGAATAAGGAGCTGCTATATTAGCATCCGTAAAACCATATCTCAAAGGTGGTCTGACCAGCCTCCTTTCTCGGTCCCTTGTGAGCTGATAATCATTATGATTTGCTGCATCATCCCCTTCTAGTTCAGCCTCCTCTTGAGTGTCTTGAGCTTGGCCTTCATCAATGGCTCTACCTGGTCCGAACCCTCTTGCCTTCCTTACTCTACCTGAACTGAATTTTCTTTGATGCTATGCTCCACAAAAACCGGGCTGGTTTGCCCACTATCTCCTGCAGGGTTAGTTTTCTCTAAATAGGGAAATAAATTCTCATTAAAAATGACATCCCTAGTTATTATGAGTTTAGTTCTTTTTTGTTCTAAGGACCACAACCTATACCCCTTAACCCCTTTACCATATCCTAGAAACACACATTTTCTAGACCTTAGGCTAAGTTTATCATCCTTTTGATGTGCAAATGCAGCACATCCAAAAGTCCTAAGGTTGTTTAACTCATGGAGTTTACCACTCCATATCTCCACGAGAGTCTTAAGATCCAAAGCTCTAGAGGGTGATCTATTAACCAAATACGTAGTAGTAGACACAGCTTCCCCCCAAAAACATTTGAGTAACCCGGAACCAGTAATCATGCACCTAACATTTTCCATAAGGGTTCTATTCATCTTCTCAGTAGCTCCATTTTGCTGAGGGGTTTTCACAACTGTTCTATGTCTTAGAATCCCATTTAACCCTCAAAATTTATCAAAATCCTGATCACAAAATTCTAAGCCATTATCGGTTCTCAAAACCTTAACTACCTTACCCGTTTGAGTTTCCAACAACTTTTTCCACACCACAAACTTATTCAAAGCATCTTATTTATTTTAAACAAATAAACGCAAACCTTTCTAGAATAATCATCAATTAAAGAAAGAAAGTAAAGATTACGTCCTTGTCTTGGTGTTCTTACTGGTCCCCAAAGATCAGCGTGAATGTAGTCAACAATACACTTTGATTTGTGCACTCCGATGTTGAAGCTGACCCGATATTGCTTCCCAAGAATGCAACTCTCGTAGAAATCAAGTTTATCTACCTTGTCACCATCAAGTACACCATTCATGCTGAGAACTTGCAGGCCCTTTTCACTCATGTGTCCTAAGCGATTGTGCCAAAGAACCACCTTATCCATCTCAGCCATCAAGCTTACAGCTTGGTCCTTGATGTCCGTGTCTCCAATCATCTTATAGAGACCATCTTTTATTGTTGCTTTGATCACTACCAAAGATCCCTTGGGTACCTTAATCTTTCCTCCCTCTGTTTTGTATGTGTACCCCATGGAATCTAGCTGCCCCAATGAGATCAAATTTTTTCTCAAATTCGTAAGATATCTCATATTCTGCAGCAGCCTTATGACTCCATCAAACATCCTCAACTGGATGTCTCCTATCCCCCTCACTTGGCAAGAAGTATCGTTCCCCAAGAAAACCTTTCCTTCATTGGTTTCCTTGAATTTCTTGAACCAATCCCGGTGAGGGCACATGTGATAAGTGCACTCGGAATCCAAGATCCATTTCTTGTTGCCCTTGCACTTGCTCACATTTAAGCACACAATAAGAACATCATCATCTTGTTGTTCTCCCTTGGCAATTGAAGCCTCTCCATTGTTAGTATGGCTTCTTCCTCTCTTATCCCTCATCATTTTCTTGCAATCTTTCTTGATTTGACCCTCCTTATTGTAGTAGTAGCATCATTTTCCTTCAAACTTCGGTTTAGAATGTGATCTTTCATGGCTCTGCCCTCTACCCTTTGGTTTGTCCCGGTAGTTGCCATAGATGCTGTTGCCATTCCGAGTTGCAAGCCTTCCTCTAATGACCAAACCTTCTCCATTTGATCCTTCCCTCATCTTGGCTTTGAAACCATGAGCCCTTATAGCATTGATCACAATTTTCTTGGTTAGTGTATCTCTTCCATATTCAATAGCATTAATCAAGCTTTTAAAACAATCGGGAAGAGAATTCAACAATATAACAACCAATTGTTCATCCGGTAATGTTATACTACAACTAGTCAAATCTTGAACTAGTTTATTAAACACATCAAGATTATCTTGCAACTTTTTATTAGGATCCATTTTAAAAGAAAAGATTCGTTTCAGAAAATAAATTTTATTAGGGAGAGTTTTGGTAAGAAATAACTCATCTAGTTTCTTCCAAATGACAGTGGGATCTTCCGAGTCTCCACATTCCCTTGTCACACTATCTGACATGTGCAAAACGATGGTGCTATACGCCATCTTCTTCATCTCATTCCGCTAGACCTCCGTGATACTTGCTAGAAAATCCTCATATTCTCCAATAGCTAAGTCCACCTTTTGTTGCATAAGAACCACCTTGATTTTCCGCTTCCAAAGGGAAAAGTCTCCTTTTCCATCAAACTTCTCCACAATGAAGTTTGAACCCATCTTGGGGAGAAAATCCCAAGATTTATGCAGCACCCACAATTACTTTCCAATCATCTTCTCTACAACTTCTAAACCTCAAGAACCTGATCAAATCTTGATCCCAACACCGTTCTGAATCACCTAAGAAGTTTCTATGATTCTTGGAGCCTTGCTCTGATACCCACTGTTCTAGCTCTGATACCACTGTTAGAAGATCACCTTTGCAAGAATCCCAGGTTGTGATCTTTCCAAACCCCCAAATCCAGAATGATTTGTACTAGAACAAGAGGGTTCTTGAGGAGGTGTTACTGTAATTGTAAGAACCTCGATAACAATTGCTTGTGTTTTCTCTTCTATGGTTTGATTCTTGTTCTAGTACAAATCATTCTGGATTTGGGAGTTTGGAAAGATCACAACTTGGGATTCTTGCAAAGGTGATCTTCCAATAGTGGCTTCAGCCAATGCGAAGGAGACACAACCTCAAGATGGAAGTGGCTCCTAAAATAACAGAATATGATGCTAAGAGAGAAAATTGACAAAGAAATCACGGTCTGTGCACAAAATAAAAAATAAAAAGAAATTTTTTTGAGAATAATTATAGGGAGGGAAGTTAGAGAAATTAAACAGAGAGATTTAAGATATGTTGGGAGATTTGTTCTTGGAGAGAAATGTTGTGAGGTTGAGCGTGGATGTTGGAGAGGGGTTGTGAGATTATGAGCCTAGGTTTGAGAGCAGTTGTGAGACTATGAGCATAGGTTTCAAGAGAGATTTTGAGACTATGACTGTGGGTTTAGATAGGTTATGAAATAGAAAGGAGAATGGGTGTAGAAGAAGAAGAAGAATAAATCTTGAGGTTCAAGAAATATTAAAAAATATAGATAGGCTTTGAAGAAATACCAAGGAAATGCAACATACTTAAGGTTTCTTTGGAGTAAAGAACACAAAGAACATCTGCGCAATTTGTAGTGTCACCAGCAAAGCAAACCTTTTGTACTTATAGAAAAATTTAAATCACACCCAAAAAATAAAAAATGAAATGAAAAAGAAAAAAAAGATGACTTTTTACAGGGAGTGAAAAGAGGCCCTTGGAGTGGGGATTGAGATTTGAAGCCATATATACTTTTAACAGCAAAGAAGAACTGATTAACGGATTCGACTAGGGGCATCATTGGAGAAAATTGTTGATTGATGACTGTATGATGAAGAAATCCATCATAGTGAAGGAATCGACATCGAGAATGATGAAAATATCTGATCAGATGGGTTGTTATGAGAGAGAAATGGTAATATGTGAGATAGAAGACTAGTGATGTGCAAATTTTAAATGCTCGCAAGTGTATGAATCATAAACAGTATTGTGACGAGTTCACTCTCGAGGTCGATCCCTCAAGGAATTGCAGTGGTTTAAATCCTAAATTACTTTCTTAAAATTACTAAAAAAAACTCTGAAATTAAATCCTAACCACCCTAATTTAAAGATTGGTGAAGAGAAAACTGAAATAAGTAAATTAAACAAAATGAATTATAAAGAGATGAGTAGAATCAATGAGAACAATTAAGAGTTTAGCTTGCTGTCCAATCATGAATTGGAACATTTGGTGAATATAAAGAATTAATCAACATCCAAGACTATTGGTATTTCCACTAAGACTAGAGAATGCCATTGATCGTGTTTATTCTCAATTAATAGCTAATTAATTAAATCTCATGGATTGTGTTCATCAATTAATTAGTTAAATTAAGTATAAGGAAAATGCAACCCCCTAAATCACAATTTGATTTGAATCCTGATTTAAATTCCTATTCAAGAAAGCTTAATTAGGTCTAGATGATTTGTCCTCAACCTAATCTCAAATATTAACCTTGACCATCAATAATAGATAGCCAATCCATAAGCAATAATCAAAGGTATGAAGAATATTGAATAAGAAATAATATGAAAAATTTCATAAAACTAAATCCACCAAAATATCCAAAACAATCAAGGCAGCTAAGCCAAACGCTGAACAATGCGTTCAGCCGCTTATGTTTAAATCTCAATCACAGAATTCAAATACTAGGGTTACAAGTATATTGAAGGATAAAATGAACAAAGACATAATTTTTTCCCTGGTTACAAGATGAATCCTCAGAGTCTTGAAGCGATTGATCATCTTCTTCAATCTCTTGATAAACCGTCTTGATGAAAGAAACCGTCTTCTCCTTCAAACTTCCAAAACTCCTCTTTATAATATATCTCCAAAATCCACAGTCGTCTCTCCCCTTCTCTGAGTCTAAAATTCCTATATATAGCTAAATGGAGACAGCTTTGTAGACAAAAAAGTCACCCTAGGGTTTCTGTTCGGGCTGTGTGCTTCTGCTGCTGTCCAGGCCCGGTTCTACTCCTATCCAGGCCCGGTTCTGCTAAAATTGCCATAACTTTCTCTAGAAAAATCATATTTACAATCCGTAAAATTCTCTAGAAAATAGACATCGGGATGTTTCCAAGCATATATGGTTCATCTCCTGGTTCTTCTTGAATCAATATAGTTTAATCCGCAAAAATCACTTCTGCCACGTTGAAATCATACACAGTCTAATCTTTGTCTACTAAAACTGCCATAACTTTCTCTACAAAAATCATATTTATGAGTCATAAAATTTTTCAGAAAATAAACATCCGGATCTTTCCAAGTATATATGGTTCATCTCCTGGTTCTTCCAAAATCAAAACATTTTAATCCACAAAATTGACTAATATGTACGGAAAATTCTGACAATTTAGTGAAACTCCTTTCCAAGTGCTTATAAACCTGTAAAACAACGAAAAGCAACTAAAAGTAACAAATTCTTAAGCTGAACACATAAATAAATACTTAAAAACATATAAAATACTAGGACAAATATTCATTCATCAAATACCCCCAAACTTAGATTTTCTTAGTCCTCAAGCAAAACTAAAAGAAATCATAAACAAAACAAACCTAAAAAATTAAATCAACAAAACCCTCATGCCTTAATTCTTATTATGACTCATATCTAGATATCTTATCACAATTATGTTCACAGTCTCAACATTTCACAATTCATTGCTCAAATCAAGTACACATTGCACATCCATATTCCAATGCTCAAGACACCTCACGTCAATTACCCCTAAACCTAACGTCAAGAATCCGAATTCGCTTCGACTCTAGGCCTCACCGGATTCACTCATTAAGCACACCGAACCTAGGTTTCACACACTCATCAAGCATATGCGAATAAAAGTTATGTAAATAAGAAATTTCAAATATAAATTCGCATATGAATATGGATATCATCAAAGAACACTCATATGTTCGCAAAAAAGATCTCATGAAAATAATCAAATGTTAGGATTGCAAAGCTATCACATCGCCTATATCATATCCTAGTCAAACACCTCAAGAAAAACATATTGAGTATGAACCTCTGCATAGATGGGCTTGGTTGGCCGAACTTGATTAACACTAAAACTCTTTCTTTTCAACTCTTTATAAGAGAGACTTCAATACCCTTGAAATATCTAAAGTCTTCTTTCTTGTCTAACCAAATCCATTTTTGACATGTTTCTCATATTTATATTCTTTTTTTTTTAGAAATAAGAATTTGATTTTTTCTCTAGAGACAGTGGCAACTAGGGCGTGTAATGATAGGCACATGCTCAAACTTCTTACTCAAGTCATTCAACTAAAATAATGAGAATACACAACATGATACTTCAAGTGAGTTATATAATCCTAGCATTCAAAGCAAAACCTATAGAGATCATCTGAAAATTAAGGTCATAACGAAGAGTGTTTAAGAGTACTAAGAAACTAACTCTCAGAATAAAACGCTTATGGCTCAAATAACTCACTAGATAGTCTCCACTATTTGATTCTCAATCATTAGATCTAGCTATATCTCAGTATCAACATCAAGAGCACGGTCTATGGAATATGAATATGCATCAATCCTCACAAAAACTTGTCAATGTTAAAGAAACTAAACTCAACGTGCATAAAAGACTTGATTACTAACCATAAAACAAATTATAGCATGAAAATTTTGTCTCAGCAAGTTCTAATTGTACCCCCAAACATAAAATAAACATTGTCCTCAATGTATGAAATCAAACACGCGTTTAGAAAAACATTTAGAAGGGAACAATGAAAATGAAGGAACAAAAAACATGCTCTATCAAATGGGTGGGTTGCCTCCCACTAAGCACTTTCTTTAAGGTCTTAGCAAGATGTTGGTTAAATTTATTCAGGATCGTGCACCTCAATGCACTCAACAACCCCCTTCTCATGGACTCCTTCCAAGTAAGGCTTCACACGATGCCCGTTGACCTTGAATGTCACTTGAGTCTTCGGGATCAATAACTCTACCGCTCCATGAGAAAAAACATTGACTATCGAAAACGGTCCGCACCATCTTGACTTCAATTTTCTTGGAAATAATTTGAAACAAGTGTTAAACAAAAGAACTTTCATTCTAGGATAAAGTGACTTATGGATAAGGCCTTGGTCATGGTAACACTTAGTGCGTTCTTTGTAGATCTTTGCATTCTCATAGGCTTCATCACGAATCTCTTCTAACTCATTGAGTTGTAGTAACCACTTCTCTCCTGCCATTGCCATATCCATGTTCAACTCCTTGATTGCCCAATACGCTCGATGCTCAAGCTCAACCGGTAAGTGGCATATCTTTCCAAAAACAAATCGATAGGGGCTCATCCCAATGGGTGTCTTGTACGCCATGCGGTATGCCCACAATGCGTCATTAAGCTTGGTTGCCCAGTCCTTTTGTGATGGTCGAACCGTCTTTTCCAGAATGCCCTTGATTTGTCGATTGCTTACCTCAACTTGACCCGATGTTTGTGGGTTATATGAAGTCCCCACCTTGTGTGTGATGCTATACTTCTTTAATAACCCATCACAGAGTTTATTTCAAAAATGGGTTCCTCCATCACAGATTATGGCCCTCGGTGTTCCAAACATGCTAAATATCATATCCTTCAAAAATTTCACAACACAGTTAGCATCATTGGTTCGGGTTGGTATAGTCTAAACCCATTTGATCACATAATCAACCGCAACTAATATATATTCATATCCAAGTGAAGGCAGAAAAGGACCCATGAAATCAATTCCCCAGACATCAAATAATTCAATGACAAGATTGTTAGTTAGAGGCATCTCATTTCTCTTTCCAATACTACCAGTCCTCTGACATTTATTACAACACATGCAAAACTTATGAGCATCTTTAAAGAGAGTTGGCCAATAAAATCCAGATTGCAATACCTTGATGGTCATTTTCTTACCTCCAAAGTGACCCCCACAATGAAGTTCATGGAAAAAGAAAGAATGCTCTCATGCTCAGCCTCAGGTACACATCTCCGAATGATTTGATCTTAACCAAATTTGAACAAATAAGGCTCATCCCAAAAGTAACTCCTGCAAGAAGACAAGAATCTCTTCTTTTCTTGAAAAGAAAGGTTAGGTCGCAAGACACCACAAGCAAGATAATTTACAATATCAGCATACCATGGCTCTTGACTTATAGCAAATAATTATTCATCGAGAAAAGTGTCAACAATTTTCTTATCTTCTTCTTGCTTATGTGAATCAAAGTCGGAAATTAACCTAGAAAGGTGATCTGCAACAACATTCTCACTACCCTTCTTATCCCTTATTTCTAGCTCAAATTCTTGCAAAAGCAAGACCCACCAAATTAGTCTTGGCTTAGCATTCGGCTTAGTTAATAAGTTTCTCAATGCCACATGATCCGAATGCACAATGACCTTAAACCCTACCACGTAAGGCCTGAACTTGTCTAATGCAAACACAACAACCAAAAACTCTTTTTTCGTGGTGGAATAGTTGAGTTGGGCATCATTACGTGTTCTACTAGCATAGTAGATCACATGTGAACGTTTATCCACTCGTTGCCCAAAAATAACCCTTGTAGCATAATCAGATGCATCACACATAATCTCAAAAGGAACTGACCAGTTAGGTGTCAGGATAATAGGCACCGATGTCAACTTTTCTTTCAAATCATTAAAGGCAATAAGGCAATCATCATCAAAAGTAAAAGGAACATCTTTAGACAACAAATTACATAATGGACGGCTTATCTTAGAAAAATATTTGATAAATCTCCTATTGAAATCTGTGTGTCCTAAGAAACTCCTAATCCCTTTAACCGAAGTCAGGGTGGCAATTTAACAATCAAGTCAATTTTAGCCTTATCTACTTCAATACCTTTACTAGAAATCACATGCCCTGTTCTACCATAAAATGACTCTTCTCCTAACTGAGTGTTAAATTACACTCAATGCATCTTTCAAGTACCAGAGTCAAATTATGCAAACAGTTATCAAATGAGGTTCCAAAAACTGAAAAATCATCCATAAATACCTCAATGAATTTCTCCACCATATCCAAGAAGATTGACATCATGCATCTTTAGAATGTAGCTGGAGCATTGCATAGGCCAAACGACATCCTCCTAAAGGCAAATGTCCCAAATGGGCATGTGAATGTTGTCTTCTCTTGATCCTCCAGCGCAATCGGCAATTGATAATAACCTGAAAGACCATCAAGAAAACAATAAAAATCATGCCCTGCTAGTCTTTCCAACATTTGATCAATAAAAGTAAGTAGAAAATGATCCTTTCTAGTAGCTGAGATCAGTTTCCTGTAATCAATGCACATTCTCCATCCTGTAGTCATCCTAGTGGGAACTAGCTCATTCTTCTCGTTTCGCACCACTATAATCCCAGACTTCTTAGGCATAACATGAACTGGACTAACCCATCTACTATATGAAATAGGGTAGATAACTCCTACATCTAGGAGTTTTAAAATTTCTTTATTCACTACCTCTTATAGGTTAGGGTTTAGTCTCCTTTGAGCTTCTCTTACAGGTTTGGTACCATCCTCTAAAATGATCTTATACATATGTAGCAGGACTAATACCCCTGATTTCACTTATACTCCATCCTATGGCTCTCCTAAGTCTGCTAAGCTCCTTCACAACTCTCTCCTCTTGGGTTTGGGTCAAAGTAGATGAAATAATCACAGGATATGGGTCTCCCTTTCTTAGAAATATGTACTTAAGGTGCTTAGGTAACTCTTTAAGTTCAAGCTTCGGTGGAGTAGTATCTTCTCTAGGTGGGGAACTTGGAAATTCTAAAGTTTTGCTAGACTCTTCTTGGGGTGACACTGGTATTGCACTATCTAACATCTCATGATACCCTTTAGTCTCCTCTTCTAGTGTTTCCTCTACTCTCTCATTTGTAAGAGCAACTTCAAGCTTATCCTCTATTTCTATTTACAAATAAGTGTTATAAACAAGTGAGTCCACACAATCAATAAAAGAACACTCATCGTTAGTAGAAATAGAAGAAGGAGTGGTTAGAGAATCAAACACTTTAAATTGTATAGTCTCTCCCAAGACTGTCATCGTTAACCTCTCATTATGGACATCAATAATAGTCATAGTTGTGGCCATAAATGGTTTACCAAGAATAATTATGTACTCCTTGTGCTTAGATGGGGTTCCTTCCATCTCCAATACCACGAAATCCATAGTCACAATCACTTTGTCTACCTGCAACAATATATCCTCAACTATTCCCTTAGGATATTTAACTGACCTGTCAGTGAGTTGAAGGGACATAGTTGTTGACTTAAGCTCCCCCAAACCTAGTTGTAAGAACATCGAATATGGCATGAGATTTATACTTGCTCCTAAGACTAGCGTTGATTTAGTGACCTTGTTTCCCATTGTGATATTGATGATGAAAATTTTGGGATCTTTTAGCTTAGGTGGCAAGCTTTGTTGGAGCACCGCACTAGCTACTTCTGACACCATCACTTTCTCGTTCTTCTCATATTTCCTCTTTTTGGTGTTAGGTTCCTTAAAGAATTTCACATATGATGGCACATTCCTGATAACATCCAAAAGAGGCAAATTAAAATTCACTTTAGAATGCATGTCAAAAATATCAAAAAATTGCTTATCCTGTTTAGCATCCTTCAGATGACTTGGATAAGGAATAGGAGGCCTATAAGGCTCGGTCGCCTTGTGCAGTGTCGTGAAGGAAGATGGCTCCTTCTTCTTGCTCTCCTCAAGTGTTTGAGAAGATTTTGGATCTTCTACTAGATTTCCTTTAGGAACATCATGCTCTTTTTGCTTCTCAATTTATTTTCTTGCATCACGTGGCAAGTCATAAGAAATTTTATCATCATAATTATTGTTAAGAATTTTACCATTTCACAGCACTGTGATAGTCTTTGCTTTCTCAGGTTGGCTAGGCAACTTTCCTTTTTGATGTACTTGCAATTGTTCCGCAAGTTGCCCAACTTATACTTCCACCCTTTTTATTGATGCCTCTACAGAATCCAACCTTTGTCTGTGTCTCTCATGGTTCTCTTTGCTAACTTGAATAAAAGCACTCAAGTTCTCCTCCAAAGTTGGATTTCTAGGCTGATTGGGTGGTGCAACTTGGTTTTGATATTGAACCGGTCTTGAACTTTGAGCATATGTCGGAGGGTTGTTAGTCTTCCAGGAGAAATTAGGATTATTTCTCCACCCAATGTTGTAGGTGTTAGAATATGGACCATTCCTCGGTCTAGGTTAGTAAAACTCCATTGCATCAACTTTTTCTTGTTCATTTCCTGTATAAGATTCATAAGACAAAGAACAAGTGTTAGCACCGTGACCAAAAACCCCACAAACTCCACATACCTCATGATTAGGCGTGTTTGTGGAAATGAGAAGTTTGACTTGTTTGGTCAACTCTGCAAGTTGGATTGCCATATCATTGTTGGAGCTCAATTCATTAACCCAAAGTCTCCTTCCTCTTACACTATTTTGTTGGGAATTAGCACCCAGGATCTCATATAGCTCGCATGTCTCCTTAGTAGTATTTTCTCCTATTGCTCCACCGACAGGGTTATCAACCGTATATTGACACTGTTGTGTCAATCCATCATAGAGGAATTGAATTTGTAGCGATAATGGGTAATGATGGTGGGGACATAGGATTAGAAGCATCTTGAACCTGTCCCATGCTTTATTGAAGGGTTCTCCCTCCATTTGTGAGAACGTGGCAATCTTAGTTCTCAACTCAGTGGTCTTCTGATGGGAGTACAATTTGTTCATGAACCGATTGTAGACCTGATAGGAGCTTAAATATTCATATTTAAGCCCCTTAATTTACATTTGTTAAGTTCTTTATCTATATGTTTTACTCTATTTTACTTCACTTTTGTGTTTTACACGTTTTTATAGGGTCTTGGAGAAAAAGAAGCATTTTTGGCACTTAAAGGAAGAAATCTGGAAATCCTGGAGCAGCTGCTGGCTAGATTGCGATCGAGCGCACTCCTCTGTTCGATTGAGCACAGTATTGCGATTGAGCGCACCACATATGCGATCGAGCACACATGTACGGGCGTGAACAGTAAACTGTAGAACCCTGTTTTGGAAATAACCCTATTTTGGAAATAAAGGAGTTTTGTGTTTTAGGAAAGTTTAGGAACTCATGAGCCTTTTAGGACTTCTCAAAGACCTATAAATACACTTGTAAATCACACACAAAAGGCATCACCTTTTGGGGGGGATCACTTCTTTTATCCCTTCTTTTATCTTTTGCTTTAGCTTGGAGAAGGAGACCGTGGAGCGGAATTGACGACTCTTCTCTCGGGTTTCTTCTTTCCTTTTTATTTTATTATGTGTAATTAAATTCTTAGTAGGGCTTGGTTGAAGCCCTAATTATGTTTACTCAATAAATTTAGTATTGGTACCTTTGCGATATTTATGTTGTGTTGCTTAACTTGATTAATACCTGTTTTTATTTAAATTCCTCATATGTATATGTCTGATCAATATGTGCATGTGGTATGGACTTGTTAGTTAGATCAATTTGGATGACCGAGTCCTGGGTCTGACATTAGTAACAAAATATATCCACACCGGATTCTTGGATTAATCAACATGGGAAACTGGGAGTAGATACCATGCCCTAGGTCCCGTGTGGTTGTCGATTTCCACAGATCCTATGCTCTCTTAAGGAACAACTCAGCATACACCATGTTGAATCCCTTGAAAGAGAAAAGAGTTAGAGTAGATACCATGCCTAACTCGTTGCTTAGGGAGATCAATAGCTTAAGGAGTAGATACCATGCCCTTAGGTTGACAAACATTAGGTATTCATGACATGAGTAAAAGCATTGGCATACTGTTATATTGTGGTAGCATAATTAGTGGTGGATATCAAGTCCCTACGCCTTTATCCTTATTATTTTATCTTCATCAAAATCAACTCTTTTATTATTTTTATCTTTTTATTACTGCGAAACTAATTCTAAAGTTAAATTTACCAATCCCTGTGGAGATGATCTTGCATTCGCACACTATGCTACATTGTTGACCTTGTGCACTTGCAAGTAAAATGAGTATGATTATTTACCCATTTATTTAGGTATATTTTCGCACAACAAGACCGCTTCCCATATAGTCAAAGAACTGGGTGGAAGAGTCATCAACCACGCTTTTTCTCTATCTTTTAATGTGTAGGGGAAGCATCTCATCCTGAGTTGATCCTCATTTAGCCCCTGTAAAGGAAAAGACTGCACTGTTGTATAGAAATCCCTTATGAAGGTTAATGGGTCTTCATTTGGAATTCCGTAGAATGAAGAGGGCATGCTAAAGTGGATATTTTTTATCTCATTATTACGTGCAGCTTCCCCTAATTGGATGCAAGATGTGGAAGTGTCGATGATCGGCCTTGTGTACTCCTTCATCATAATTTGTCTTTCAGCTATTTCCATCCTTTCAAGCTCCACTTTTTCTATTCCCTCAACCTTTTCTTCTTCTTCTGTAGGCTGTAACATCTCCTTTAGCCTATGGATGTTGTCTATTGCTGGCATTAGATTTCTCCCTTGGGATCTTCTACCGTGCATGTACCTTAAGACAACAAAAGAAAAATTAAGATACCAAGAATCAAGAGAGTGAAAATAAGAAACAAATTCATGCTAATTTAAATCAAGAAAATCAAGAAGAAAATAAAGAAAATTTGACGAAATAAAAGAAATAAAAATTGCACCTAAAATAAAGAAATAAAATAAAATAAAGATAAAAATAAAAACAAAGAAAATAACTAAAGAACTAAACGCCAATTCCTCGGCAACGGCGCCCAATAATGCTAGGAATATTGTCGTTGCTAATTTTCGTTGCTAAAAATCAATTTTCTTATAGTGTTAGGAATTACATTGTCTAGTCACTTCGGTATACCTTTTCTCTAATAAGCACCTGCATAACTTGTTTTAGTGTCTCATACACTAGTTACTATGAGATCAATCACCCTTAACTCCCTGAAGAAACATAGTATGTACTAATCTATCCGAATTCACTAGTGCCCTTCTTAGTTATCCTCTTATTAGGAACTTTTAAGAATAAAGCTTAAGGAAATCCACCTCATTAGCATGTTCTCATCATGGTGCTTATTTTCATTACTCTTATTCTATGGGATTTATCATGAAATTCATATGAAGTATTTGTAATGAACATGATAAATAACACAAATTTCATAATTATTATTTATTAACAATAAATGAATAAGATCAATTTACAAGTAACATGCCCATAACATCAAAGCGCATCAACCAAAGTCCATACTTTATTGGAGTACATGCAATCCATTTTTGGATTTTATAGTTTCTAACCACTTCTAAGAATCAATGGATGACATCATTTTTTCATAGTTAGTAGGTTCCTTATCATATATAAGGAGTATCTCTAGGTCACCATCTATGAGAAATCAATATATTTCAGGTTCTGATTACGCCCAAAGAATAATGCGGTAGTTGTAGCACAACTTTGAGGTGTCTATTCCACAGGGAGACAAATTAAAAGAATAGTGGAGGGAACAAAGAAACTAAAGAAAAATATTGAATGATTAATGGAGAACAAAGATCAATTTTAAATGCAAATTAAAGTAAAGTAAATTTGATAAACAGCAAAGCGTCAAGAATCCCTTTCACAAATCCAGTATTTTAATTACTCTTAATTCATTGAATAACTCAATTTCTAAAATTCCCAATCGGAAGATATAGATTTATAAACCAAGATTAAACCAAATATAACCCTTTGAAAAATCATTTACCACTTTTAAAATACGTCATTTATTGTCACTATTGAGAAAATCCAACGACGACAATATACTCAGGAAGCAATATTGCAGCAAAGAATTAAATCAATATAGATAAATATTTAATCCCAACATAATCAAAGAGCTAAACCATTCAATAGAAAAAGCATGACTGAATCCATAAACAGAATAAATTTGTTGGTGTTTGTCTAAGGTTTAAACATGGTTTGAAAGGGTTCAGCATCAGCTCTTGGCACCTCGGCTCAAGGTGTGCGCGCCTCGGCCTCCAGGAACTCCAAAAGATGGGAGAGCAGTTGTGCACCGTGGCCCAAGGAGTGTGCACCATGGCCTAGCCCTGTGCGCCATGGCTCAGCCACTCTAGGCCGCGGACTCCAGCATGACAGGAAATTTCAGCCCTCTTTAAGCCGCGGCTTGCCCTGTTCTAGGCCGCGACTTGAAGGTACACTGATGTTGAATTTTCCAGCCTTTTGAAAGGTACGTGGATGCATGATCAAAACATACAGGATCACTTAGGATTGATGAAGGGCTATGATTGACTAATCCTCAAGATCTAAGGGTGGAGATTGACCTTCAAGATTGGTCAAGAAGTTAGTGCACTATATAAAGAGTCACCTAGCTTCATGATGAGTGCTAATTATTACATGTTTTAGCCCCTTAGTTTACATTTGTTGAGTTCTTAATTATGTTATTTTGTGCTATTTTATCTATTTTCTGTGTTTTTTTGTGTTTTTATAGGTTTTGGAATAAAATGAAGCAATGTGGAAACTTCAGGGCTTAAAGAGCAAAAGCTGAGGATGCCTAGTGCGATCGAGCGCACCAAACGCGCGATCGATCGCACCTGCGATCGTGCGCACACGGTATGAGATCAATCGCACCTGCGCTCGAGCGCACAAGACTTGAGATTGATCGCAAGTAACTCGCACATCCCACATTGGAGAGGAAACATCTGATACTGCATATATATGGCAGTGCACTGTGATGCGCTCGAGCGCAACAAGGCTGCGATCGATCGCAGTTGACTCGCACATCCCACATCGGATAGGAAGCTCTTACAGCGTGCCAGGCGCATTGCATCGCACCATGCTGCGATCAATCGCACCAGACTTGCGATCGATCGCAAAGAGGCAGTATCCCACATCGAATTTGCAGCTCATTGTACTCCAAGAAATCCCTTATATAAACACTATCCCACCTCATTATTTAGTGTGTAGTCTAGTGGATTTCTACTAGCATTCTAGTAGATCTCCTAAAGGCTTTTGCCACCACCGGGGGAAGTGCTGCCCAACAGCGTGTGGAATTTCTCCCAATGTACAGTTAGTTTTAATTCTTTTCCAGTTTTTAATGCTTAGCACTTTTTATTGTGAAATTTAGTTTCATGATAATGGGTGGCTAAAATCTTCCGCTAAGATTGAAGATGAAGCCTCGCCATTGTTTAGCATTGTATTTTCAGATATGTTTATACAATTCTGATATGTTTAGTTTAAATGTTCTATTTCAATTGTTTGAGTAAATTCTTACGATTGATAGTTTTAATTGTTCTGTTGGATATTCTGCGTGCTTCATCCGATGGATACATCGAATCTTTTTCGATTAGATTGGATTTCCTTTGTGATTTGTTAAAAGCGGATACATTGGATGCTTTTGGTTTAATTGGGATATTCGTTGTTTTTTGTTGGATTCATAGAACGTTAGATAGATTATTTTTTATATAGAACATGAAGATATATGCTTTACTTTGGTTGGGTGGATTCTGAAACCTTAGTGTTTTCATCATTAGTTATTAAATCAATTTAGTTTAGTTTAGTTTATATTTGTTTTGCAAAAATATACTTCACAATTCGGAATTAGGTTAAAATAAGGTTAGTTTAGATAAAAAGCTATTTTCACAACGCATTCCCTGTGGATTCGACCTCGCACTTGCACAACACTATATTGCAAACGATTCGTGCGCTTGCGAGTAATTTAAAACTCACAACAAGTTTTTGGCGCTGTTGCCAGGGAATGTTTTTGTTTGTGAAAATTTTGCCTAAATTGATTTTATTTTTCTACTAGTTTAGTTAGCATTTTTGTTTTACTTTGCTTTCTGTTTTATTTTATTTTGCTGCTTCTGCTAGTTAGTTTGTTTTACTGTTTTCTGTTTTGTGTATGCTTGGTCGGAGATCCTTGAATTTAGAATTGACACCTTTAGATCCCGATTTAGAAAGAACTCTTAGGAGACAGAAGAAGTCACTTACTGAACAAGAGAAAATTGAGATGGGAGAAAACTTGAGGAACCAAAAGCAACTTGGAGCATGGAACGTGGACTCCACCATGTCCCTGAGAGATTTGTTCGCACCAGTTGCGACTAACTCATCTTCCTGCATCGTGTTGCCACCCACCAATGCTACCCATTTTGATTTAAAGCCACATGTCATCTAACTCCTACCCTCATTTCATGGCTTAGATCTTTAAAATCCTTACAGCCATGTAAATAAGTTCAAAGATATTTGTGCCACATTCAAGTTCCAAAACTTCTCTGAGGAGTCATTCCATCTTAGACTCTTCCCTTTTTCTCTTCATGATAGAGCTAGGGCATGGTTGGATTCCAACACGTCCGGGTCTATTACATCTTGGGAAAATCTGCTGAGTAAATTCTATAATAAATTTTTCCCAATGTTTAGAGTGAATGAGTACCGAAAGGAGATTAGTTCTTTCATGCAGGAGGAGGATGAGAAGTTTTCTAAGAGTTAGGAGTGTTTTAAAGAGTTACTGATTAGATTCCCTCCACATGGATATAAGAAGTGGAGATTTGTTCAGTTCTTTTACCAAGGGTTGACTCAACCCAACCGTAGCATGATCGAGTCTATGAATGGGAGGGCATTCTTAAGTTTGACAGGGGATGAAGCATACAAGGCATTGGACAAGTTGTCCGACAACTCACAGCAGTGGGATTTTTCAAGCTGTCGGGACAAGTCCATTCGAGCTCCTAGGAAATGAGGCATCTATGAGATTAAGGAGGAGACTAATTTAAAGATAAAGATAGATGCTCTCACCAAGAAAATTGACGCACTCACTATGGGCAAGTCCATCAATGCTGCCAATACTATTAATGACGATTGTTGTTCCATCTGTGCTAGTCCTATGCATTTAGCACAGAATTGTCCATCTATGTCGGCTTTTGTCGAGTGTCCCACGAAACATGTAAACGCTTTCAATGACTATAGGAGGCAATCAGGTGGATCCTGCTCTGAGACTTACAATCCAGGGTGGCGGAACCACTCTAATTTTTCATGGAAGCAGAACCAATCGCTGAATCAGAGAGGAGCTCCTCATCATGCTCACAATCAATACCCTCCTAGATTACCTCCACCAATTCAAAGTCGTGGTCGCTCAGTCCATCCAGCACCAGCATCTGCTTACCATACTCCCACTCAAGCACCAACGCCGGTTTCACAGTCATTGGAGGACACATTCAAGGAGTTCATGAAGATGACCGGCCAATCCATCAGCGAAGTGAGGAGTGCGACAATAGTAAACACCCAAGCGATTGCCAATCTAGAGAGTCAAATGGGGCAAATCGCAAGTCACTTGGGTGAAAGAGAAAAGGGAAAGTTCCCCAGTCAGCCCGTGACCAACCCGAAGAGACAGTTTGTGATTGGAAATTCATCAAATTCTACGCACGGGAAGGAACAAGTGCAATCGATTGTCACATTAAGATCTGGGAGACAAGTGGACAATCGAGTAAAAGAGAGCCCTGCTATGCAGCAAGGGCAAGAAAGTGGCAACAAGGAGAAGAGAGATGCTGAGCCATCCACAACCACTCCTACTGTGAATAACCCTCCTAGGTCGTTTGTACCTAAAGCACCTTACCCTAAGAGATTACAAGCACCCAAGAAAGGAGGGAAATTTGAAGAAATTCTTGAGGTGTTCAAGCGAGTCCAAATCAATATTCCACTTTTGGACGCCATCGAGCAAGTGCCATCATATGCCAAGTTCTTAAAGGACTTAATCACTATCAAGAGAACGACAAATGTCCCGAAAAAGGAATTTTTGATCGAGCAGGTTAGCTCAATCCTTCAGTATAGGCTGCCAATCAAGTATAAGGACCCAGGTTTCCTATCATCTCTTGCATGATAGGAGTTAGCCAGATTGAGAGGGCTTTATTGGATTTAGGAGCTAGTGTGAATCTTTTACCCTATTCAGTCTATTTGCAGTTAGGGTTAGGAGAATTGAAGCCTACATCGACAACACTTCAATTGGCTGACAGGTCAGTGAAAATACCACGGGGAGCAGTTGAGGATGTTTTGATAAAAGTATATCAGTTTTATTTCCCTGTGGATTTTATTGTGCTAGATACAGAGCCGGTCCAGAATATAGGGATTCAGATACCGGTGATTCTAGGGCGACCATTCTTAGCCACGGCTAATGCTCTAATCAATTGTAGGACAGGGGTGATGAAGATTTCTTTCGGAAATATGACAGTGGAGTTGAATATTTTTGATATCACTAAGCAACCACTGGAATTTTCTGAAGTGAGAAATATATGCTTATTAGAGGAGATTATTGAAGATACGGTGGCTAAATCAAGCATAGAGGACCCCCTGGAGGCATGCTTTGCTCAGTTTGGAGAGGATCTGGATTTGGATAAGTTACTTGAGCAAGCAAATGCCATTTTAGAGTCTGTTCCTATGGAGAGTAGTGAAAAAGAAGAGACAGAAGAACTTGAACCTCTTAAGAAGGAACTTAAACCTTTACCGGACAATCTTCAGTATAAGTTCCTAGGTCCAGCAGAGTCTTTGCCTGTGATTATAGCTTCAGATTTGGTTGAGACTCAAGAGGAGAAATTATTGGATGTGTTGAGAGAACACAAGGAAGCTATAGGCTGGACCGTTGAGGATATTAAAGGAATCAGCCCCTCGTTGGTAATGCACAAGATACATTTGGAGGAGACTGCCAAGCCATCGAGGGAGCCACAAAGAAGGCTCAGCCTAGATATGCAAGAGGTTGTGAGGACAGAAGTTATTAAGCTGTTAGATGTAGGGATCATTTATCCCATCTCTGATAGCAAGTGGGTGAGCCCGATTCATTTCATGCCCAAGCGAGCTTGATTAACGGTAGTAAAGAATAAGGACGACGAGTTGGTGCTAACTCGTGCTCAGTCAGGGTGGAGAGTGTGTATAGACTACCGTAAACTGAACGCTGCCACGAGGAAGGATCATTTTTCACTCCCATTTATTGATCAGATGGTGGAGCATTTGGCTGGGCACGAGTATTACTTTTTTTGGATGGTTATTCTAGATATAACCAGGTCCCCGTGGACCCCAAAGATAAGGAGAAGACAACATTTACCTGTCCTTTTGGGACATTCACCTACCGTCGCATGCCCTTTGGGTTATGCAATGCACCTGCTACTTTTCAGCGGTGCATGGTCCGCATATTCTCTGACATAGTGGAGCGTTCTTTAGAGATTTTCATGGATGACTTCTCCGTCTTCGGTTCATCATTTGAGGAGTGTCTGCACCATCTCACTTTGGTTTTAGTGCGGTTCAAGGAGAAGAACCTGGTGCTTAATTGGGAGAAGTGCCATTTTATGGTCAAGCAGGGTATTGTTCTGGGGCACGTCATATCCCATCAGGGGATTGAGGTAGACAAAGCGAAGGTGGACCTGATTTCCAACCTTCCACCCCCACGTACAGTGAAGGAGGTTCGATCTTTTCTGGGCCATGCAGGATTCTACAGGCGATTTATCCAGAATTTCAGCTAGATCGCCCAGCCCTTGTGCAAGTTATTAATGAAAGATTCCCCATTGGTATTTGATGAAGATTGTAAGAAAGCATTTGGGGATCTAAAGAAGATTCTGACGTTCACACCCATTATTCAGCCACCCAACTAGGGTGTGCCTTTTGAAATTATGTGTGACGCATCAGACTATGCTGTTGGAGTTGTTTTGGGGCAGCATGTTGACAAACTTCCCCATGTTATCTATTATGCAAGTCAAACTCTAAACGATGCACAACTCAATTACTCTACCACTGAAAAAGAGTTGCTAGCAGTCATTTTTGCATTAGACAAGTTCAGATCCTACTTGTTAGGATCTAAAGTCATTATCTACTCGGACCATGCAGCATTGAAGTATCTTTTCTCTGAAAAAGATGCTAAATCTCATCTTATCCGATGGATCTTGCTACTTCAAGAGTTCGACATAGAGATTCGGGATAAGAAAGGTTCCGGAAATGTGGTGGCGGACCATTTGTCTAGATTGGTTGTGGATTTCACTGAGGTCACCACTCCTATCTCTAAGACCTTTCCTGATGAGCAATTGATGCATATTGCTCACAATCCTGCGCCATGGTTTGATGATATAGTGAACTACCTTATCACCGGTCAAATGCCTTTGCATTGGGGGCGGCAAGATAAATCAAAGTTTTTGGCCATGGTAAAACATTTTTTCTAGGATGATCCTTACTTGTTCAAGTATTGTCCCGATCAAATCATCAGAAGGTGTATTCCTGAGCATGACCAATCTAATGTCATCGCCTTCTGTCATGATCATGCTTGTGGAGGCCATTTCAGTGCTAAAAAGACCACTGCAAAGATTTTGCAGTGTGGTTTCTATTGGCCTACCCTGTTCCGAGACTCTCATACCTACTGTGTATCTTGTGAGTGTTGCTAAAAGCTAGGGAGTATTTCTAGGAGGAATATGATGCCCCTCAACCCCATTCTGATTGTTGAGATTTTTGATGTGTGGGGCATTGATTTTATGGGACCTTTCCCAAACTCCTTTGGCTATCTGTACATTCTAGTTGCTGTGGACTATCTGTCCAAATGGGAGGAAGCAGTTGCATGTAAGACCAATGACCATAGAGTTGTGGTCCAATTTTTGAAGAACAATATCTTTGCTCGTTTTGGTACACCTCGAGCAATTATAATTGATAGAGGTAAGCATTTTTGCAACAGGATTTTTGAGCAGTTGATGAAGAAGTATTTCATCACACACAAAGTTGCCACCCCATATCACCCACAGACGAGTGGACAAGTGGAAATTTCCAATCATGAGATTAAGCACATTTTGGAGAAAACTGTGAACCCTAATAGAAAGGACTGGTCTCTGCGATTGACTGATGCACTGTGGGCATTCCGAACAGCCTTCAAGACGCCAATTGGCATGTCTCCCTATCGCATTGTGTACGAAACGGCGTGTCACCTTCCGGTTGAATTAGAGCATCGTGCGTATTGGGCTATCAAGCAATTGAATTTCAATCTTTCCAAGGCTGGCTCACAACGAAAGCTCCAACTCAATGAATTGGAGGAGCTGCGGAATGATGCATATGAGTGTGCCCGATCATACAAAGCACAAATGAAGAAGACTCATGACCAAAACATTTTGAGACGAGCTTTTGAGCCGGGTCAAAAAGTTCTTCTTTACAACTCACGCCTGCATCTTTTCCCAGGCAAGCTCAAGTCTCGATGGACCGGCCCCTTTATTATTCGGTCAGTTTTTCCTCATGGGGCTATTGAGATTGAGGATCCAAAGAATGGTAACACTTTCAAGGTAAATGGGCAGAGGCTAAAACCATTCTTGGAGTTGAGGAGTCCTGATATTGAGACAATATTGTTGGCGGATCTTATTTACTCTGATTGAGGGTCATCTACTAAGGAGAGTCTGGCTGAAGACTTTAAACTTAGCGCTCATGGGAGGCACTCCACAGCTTATCTTTTTATTTGTTTATTATTTTACATATTTATGCTTAATATTTGTTTCAGGTATTTTTTGTTTTCTAGTCTTTATTTTTTCAGAGACAACGCGTACTGCAGATCAAGTTTAGGGGTATGCTATGAGCCATACCAGTCCAGATAGTTCTCCATATTCCAGGTAAACTCTTTCCATATTATTCACACATTGGGGTCAATGTATAATTTATGTTTGGGGGTATGGGAGACACATTACACACAATTTGTCCTAATTTGTTGTTGTTTTTTTTTAATGCATGCTCATGTTATTTTAAAATTTTAGTTGATCTAAACAATTTCTGTGATGTGATTCATTGGTGAGCTTAAATTTTGGAACACATGATCTGTTGATAAAGTTTTAAAATTTAGTTACTTACTTGAGGCATTTGAGAATTAACATGTTTGATCTCGAATCTAACACGAGCACATTAGTACGCATTATGTGAGGTATGACGTGTGATTTTAATGTGTACGTTTTTGTCTTAATTGAAACTGGATGACTTGTTGAATTAACACTTTGGCATATAAAAAAAAAGTGATGTTCATAAATAAACTTCCCACTGACTAACTGGACCTCTTGCCTCAATAAGCAGTGAGTGTTCACGTCAAAAGGTTGGAATTTTGTTTAATAGTATTAAGGCCAGTTTAATTTCGTAGCCTTTTTGACTCGAATTAGTAAGTCCTAAGGGGTGTCTGTACACCTAATGCCCTAAAACCATCTGGTTTGGGAGTCATTGGCTCAACACTCGCTACATGGGTCAATTAGAAAGCTTAAGGGAACTAAACATAGTTGAGCCTTATATATATATATATATATACATATATATATATATATATACATATATATATAAACTATGCCATTTCCGTTCATTCTGATGGGAAATGCGGTGAATCTTGAGACTTAGAAACCTTACACATTGGACTCATTCGGAAGCTTCATTTTTATTTGCTAATTCACTTTACACTGAGTCAGACTTATGATGCATTAGCCTGCCTTTTGTAAGTAATTAGATTTTAACATTTCTGTTCATTACAAAGATGGGTTTATCTTTTTAAGCTTGCTCATGAATCATTATCATGTTGGTGTGTGCTCCTAAAATCTTTGGATACCATGAGTTATGAACTTATCTTTATATTCTTTCTTTTTCATTTAGTTTTTAGTTTCGTATTGCTATGGGACTAGCAATATGTAAGTTTGAGGGTATTTGATGAGTGCTAAATATTACATGTTTTAGCCCCTTAGTTTACATTTGTTGAGTTCTTAATTATGTTATTTCGTGCTATTTTATCTATTTTTTGTGTTTTTTGTGGTTTTTATAGGTTTTGGAATAAAATGAAGCAATGTGGAAACTTCAGGGCTTAAAGAGCAAAAGCTGAGGATGCCTAGTGCGATCGAGCGCACCAGACGCGCGATCGATCGCACCTGCGATCGTGCGCACACGGTATGAGATCAATCGCACCTGCGCTCGAGCGCACAAGACTTGCGATCGATCGCTAGTAACTCGCACATCCCACATTGGAGAGGAAACATCTGATACTACATATATATGGCAGTGCACTGTGATGCGCTCGAGCGCAACAAGGCTGCGATCGATCGTAGTTGACTCGCACATCCCACATCGGATGGGAAGCTCTTACAGCGCGCCAGGCACATTGCATCGCACCATGCTGCGATTGATCGCACCAGACTTGCGATCGATCGCAAAGAGGCAGTATCCCACATCGAATTTGCAGCTCATTGTACTCCAAGAAATCCCTTATATAAACACTATCCCACCTCATTATTTAGTGTGCAGTCTGGTGGATTTCTACTAGCATTCTAGTAGATCTCATAAAGGCTTTTGCCACCACCGGGGGAAGTACTGCCCAACAGCGTGTGGAATTTCTCTCAATGTACAGTTAGTTTTAATTCTTTTCCAGTTTTTAACGCTTAGCACTTTTTATTGTGAAATTTAGTTTCATGATAATGGGTGGCTAAAATCTTCCGCTAAGGTTGAAGATGAAGCCTCGCCATTGTTTAGCATTGTATATTCAGATATGTTTATACAATTCTGATATGTTTAGTTTAAATGTTCTATTTCAATTGTTTGAGTAAATTCTTACGATTGATAGTTTTAATTGTTCTGTTGGATATTCTACATGCTTTATCTAATGGATACATCGAATCCTTTTCGAATAAATTGGATTTTCTTTGTGATTTGTTAAAAGCGGATACATTGGATGCTTTTGGTTTAATTGGGATATTCATTGTTTTTTGTTGGATTCATGGAATGTTAGATAGATTATTTTTTATATAGAACATGAAGATATATGCTTTATTTTGGTTGGATGGATTCTGAAACCTTAGTGTTTTCATCATTAGTTATTAAATCAATTTAGTTTAGTTTAGTTTATATTTTTTTTGCAAAAATATACTTCACAATTCGGAATTAGGTTAAAATAAGGTTACTTTAGATAAAAAGCTATTTTCACAACGCATTCCCTGTGGATTCGACCTCGCACTTGCACAACACTATATTGCAAACGATTCGTGCGCTTGCGAGTAATTTAAAACTCACAACGCTTCAAAAGGACATAACATGTGAATATGAATGTGAGATCAATTATGAGAGTGCAAAGACACTAAACACAAGAGAGATTCTTTGTAGAGAGGCTGGTTGTTTAGAGAGAGAGAGTAGAATAGAAAAAGGATTAAGGGCTTGTAAGGGGAATTTTCTTGGGAAAATTCCAGGGTTGGTTTTTATCACTTTCTTCTACTTCTTCTTCTATCATTCTTCAAGAACCAGTGAGTTCTTGAAGGGGTGTTGCTGATTGTAAAGAACTTCATTGACAAGATAGTGCAGAGAGCTCAGAGGAGTTCCGGGGACGTAGGCAAATTGCCGAACCTCGTCAACAAATTGGTTGTGTTCTTTCTTTTCTTTAATTTTTGTTTCTGTTCTGATCATTACAAGTCATTCTAAACTTGGGTGTTTGGAAGATCACCTCCTGGGATCATTGAGGGTGGTTTCCCAACAAAATTCTAAGATCATTCAGAAAAGAAAACATCACCAATGAATTGCAAATGATAAAACAAAAGAGTTTTAGTAATTGAAACTCGCATACATAAATTACAAATAAACAAAAATACCATTAACTGTGCAAGTTCATCCCTAGCCCCACTTAATAATTTAGTTACCCATAAATATAATGGACAACAAGAATCTCAAGGGAAAGATTTGATCTCACTGTGAGCATCCCCCTTTGGTATCAAAGCCTTGGAGATTCCCCGGCTTGCCCTCCAAAAGTCCTCTAGATTGCTCCCAAAAGCCCTCCAGATCTGCTCTTAGATCATCCTCAAAGTTGAAGTGGAGTGGGTCTTTTATAGGGAAACTCCAGGAGTGCAATGTGTTTCCAATCCAATGTGGGATGTGGGACATAGAAATGTGTTTTCAACCGATATGGGATGTGGGATTTAAGCCTTCACATGCCCTTCAAAACTTCTGCCCATGCTGAAATCCCGCACAGCCTGACCTTTGTCTACTAAAACTGCTATAACTTTCTCTAGAAAAATCAATTTTATGAGCCGTAAAATTCTCCAAAAAATAGACTTTCAGATATTTCTAAGCATACATGGCTCATCTCTTGGTTCTTCTTGAATCAATACAGTTTAATTTGAAAAAATGACTGATCTGTAGGGGCAATTCTGGCAATTTAGTGAAACTCCTTTCCAAGTGCTTGTGAACCTGTAAAACAACGAAAAACAACTCAAAGTAACAAATTCTTAAGCTAAAAAATGTAAATTAAGGGGCCAAAATATGCAATATTTGGCACTCATCAAATAACCCCAAACTTATATGTTGCTAGTCTATTAGCAAAACAAAATAAAAAAAACTAAATGAAAAACAAAGAACACAAAAATAAATCCATCATTCATGGTATCCTAAAATTTAAGAATCACACAAAACCATGATATTCAGTCATGAGCAAGCTTAAAATGTAAACCCATCATCACAATGAGTAGGAATTTTAAAATCTAATTACTTACAAAAGGCAGGCTAAGGCATCACAAGTCTAACTCAGTGTAAAGTGAATTAGCATATAAAGATGAGGCTTTCAAGTAACTCCAATGTGTAATGTTTCTATGTCTCAATATTCACATAATTTCTCACAGAATGTCTTATCCGAATGAACAACGATGGCATAGTTTTTTTTATTTTTTTATTTTTATAAGGCTCTACTATGTTTAGTTCCCTTAAGCTTTCTAATTGACCCATGTAGTGAGTGTTGAGTCAATGACTCCCAAACCAGATGGTTTTAGGGTATTAGGTGTAAAGACACCCCTAAGGACTTACCAACTCGAGTCAAAAAGGCTACGAAACTAAACTAGCCTTAATGCTACCAAGCAAAATTTCCATATTTTGACGTGAACACTCACTGCTTACTAAGGCAAGAGGTCCAGTTACTTAGTGGAAAGTTTATTAATGATCATTATGAGTATTTTTTTTATATATATTTCTCTATGCCAAATTGTTTATCCAACAAGTCATCCAATTTCAGTTAAGCCATAGAAACATACAAATTAAAGTCACATGTCATACCTCACACTATTTTGTGCTAATGTGCTTGTGTTAGATTAGATCAAACATGTGAATTCTCAAATGCCTAAAGTAAGTAACAAAATTTTAAAATTCTATCATCAAATCATGTGTTTAAGATTTTAAGCTCACCAATGACATCACATCACAGTATTTGTTTAGATCAACCAAAATTTCAAAATAACATGAGCATGCATTTATCTTCTCTTTAATAAATAAAAAAAAACTGGGACAAAGTGTGTGTGAATGTGTCTCCCATGCCCCCAAACTTAAATTAAAAATTGTCCCCAATATGTGAAAAACATGGAAAGAGCTGACTTGGGAGATGGAGAACTAACTGGGTTGGCATGGCTCATAACACACCCCCAAACATGTACTGATGCACATATTTGTCCCTAAAAAAGAAATACGAAGGTAATACTGGAAAACAACAAAATGCTAATAATAAATAGTAACAAGAAATAGGAAAAACAATAAAAATATAAAGGATAAGCTGTGGGGTGCCTCCCATGGGCGCTAAGTATTATGTCTTCAGCCAGACGCTCTTATTCCCTCATAGAAAAACATAAGTTGAATGCACCAGCAACTGCTTCACTGCCAAATTTGGTGCTTGTATGCTTTGGAGAGGCCTCAAGGATGTTATTAGTAACATCTGTAGAGTTTGGCTCAATATCTACTCTTGTGAAACCAAGGGTGAGAGTAGACTCCAATGGATTAAGGTGATGGACCTTTTCCATGAGCGAGTCAATCATGTATGCCTGGTGGCTCTCGTCATCATCTTTTGATTTGTTTGTTGTTGGGATATGTAATGACTTACCACTTAGTGTCACAATGGCATTCACATCCTTCAAAATCTTTTGCGCCATGTGTTGACCATGGGGTGTGGACTGAGCTTGGGAAGGGAACTTACCTCGCTCATTCACACTCAAGGAGCTCATCAATTTGGACACTTGGCTCTTTATCTCCTTATTTTCTTCAACAATCTGTGTAATCAAAGATTCAAATCTTGGATTAGTCTTACCTTGTACCTCAATAAAAGTATGCAAAGTTTATTCTAAAGGACTCATAGATGATGCAAGTGCATGATATGGTGCAAGATATGATCTAGGGGGTTATGCATGCAGCTGGTTTTCAGACTTCCAGCTAAAATTGGGGTGATTGCACCACTCCAAAATATAAGTATCAAAGAAAGGTGAAAAAGGCTTCTTGTACATACCTAAGGCATTACATTGTTCCTCATACATCCCTCTCATCTCAGCAAATGTGGGACACTTTTGGGCGAGATGATCTACCCCGACAATGACGCCAAAATTTGATTACGCCCAAAGAATAACACGGTAGTTGTAGCACAGCTTTGGGGTGTCGATTCCACAGGTAGACAAATTAAAATAATAGTAGAAGGAACAAAGAAACTAAAGAAAAATATTGAACGATTAATGGAGAACAATGATCAATTTTAAATGCAAATTAAAGTAAAGCAAATTTAATAAACAGCAAAGTATTGGGAATCCCTTGCACAAATTCGGTATTATAATTACTCCTAATTCGTTGAATAACTCAATTTCTAAAATTCCCAATCGGAAGATATAAATTTATAAACCAAGATTAAACCAAATGTAATTGAAAAATCATTTACCACTTTTAAAATACGTCATTTATTATCACTATTGAGAAAATCCAACGACGATAATATACTCAGGAAGCAATATTGCAACAAAGAACTAAATCAATATAGATAAATATTTAATCCCAACATAATCAAAGAGCTAAACCATTCAATAGAAAAAGTATGACTGAATCCATAAATAGAATAAATTCTAAGATCATTCGGAAAAGAAAACATCACCAATGAATTGCAAATGATAAAACAAAAGAGTTTTAGTAATTGAAACTCACATACTTAAATTAAAAATAAACGAAAATACCATTAACTGTGCAAGTTTATCTCTAGCCCCACTTGAGAATTTAGTTACCCATAAATATAATGGACAACAAGAATCTCAAGGGAAATATTTGATCTTGCTGTGAGCATCCCCCCTTGGTAGCAAAGCCTTGGAGATTCCCTAGCTTGCCCTCCAAAAGTCCTCCGAATTGCTCCCAAAAGCCCTCCAGATCTGCTCTCAGATCATCCTTAAAGCTGAAGTGGAGTGGGTCTTTTATAGGGAAACTCCAGGAGTGCAATATGTTTCCAATCCGATGTGGGATGTGGGATATAGAAATGTGTTTCCAACCAATGTGGGATGTGGGATTTAAGCCTTCACATGCCCTTCAAAACTTCTGCCCATGCTGAAATCTCGCATAGCCTGACCTTTGTCTACTAAAACTACCATAACTTTCTCTAAGAAAATCATTTTTACAAGTCATAAAATTCTTCAAAAAATAGACTTCCAAATCTTTCTAAGCATATATGGTTCATCTCCTAGTTCTTCCTGAATCAATACAATTTAATTTGCAAAATTGATTAATCTGTACGGGTAATTCTAGAAATTTAGTGAAACTCCTTTCCAAGTGCTTGTGAACCTATAAAACAAAGAAAAACAACTCAAAGTAACAAATTCCTAAGCTAACAAATGTAAATTAAGGGGCCAAAATATGTAATATTTGGCACTCATCAGGTTCCTTGGATATTCCTCAATTTGATCAGTACTATGTTATGGTTCGTGTGATACTTCAACAAATTTTATCTTGCTCCTATTGCTGCTCCCTTCTAGCATAAATTTCATTTCTAGAATGGTAGCAAACTTAGAAACAAACATCTTTTGCTCTTGTGGGTGATAGAAATGATATCCTAAACCCACAAACCAATATTTGTTAGACTTAGTTCTCAACTTGTCTATATGTAACCTCTTTACATAAGGGAGACAATGCCAAATCTTAAAATGTTTAAGACTTGGTTTCCTTCCTTTCCATTCTCATATGGTTTCTAAGGTACCGTCTTTGATGGAACTCTGTTCAATAGGTATATGGCGGTTAGGACGTTGTACCACAAAAGAATATAGGAAGATCACTATAACTCATAATGGATCATACAATATTCAATAGTGTACGGTTCCTAGAGGATTGAAATAAAAACAATTAAGTAAATTAAACAAAATGAAATATGAAGAGATGAGTATAATCAATGAGAACAATTGGGAGTTTAAATTGTTGTCCAATCATGAATTGGAACATTTGGTGAATATAAAGAATTAATCAACATCCAAGACTATTGGTATTTTCGCTAAGACTAGATAATGCCATTGATCGTGTTTATTCTCAATTAATAACTAACTAATTAAATCCCATGGTTTGTGTTCATCAATTAATTAGTTAAACTAAATATAAGGAAAACGAAACCCTCTAAATCACAATTTGATTTGAACCTTGATTTAAATTCTTATTCAAGAAAGCTTAATTAGGTCTAGATGATTTGTCCTCAACCTAATCTCAAATATTAACCTTGACTATCAATAATAGATGGCCAATCCACAAGCAATAATCAAAGGTATGAAGAATATTGAATAAGAAATAATTTGAAAAATTTCATAAAACTAAATCCACTAAAATATCCAAAACAATCAAGGTAGCTAAGCTAAACGCCCAACAATGCGTTCAACCGCTCATGTTTAAATCCCAATCACAGAATTTAAATACTAGGGTTACAAGCATATTAAAGGACAAAAGAAGCAAAGACAGAATTTCTTCCCTGGTTACAAAATTAATCCTCAAAGTCTTGAAACGATTGATCGTCGTCTTCAATCTCTTGATAAGCCATCTTAATGAAAGAAACCATCTCCTCCTTCAATCTCCCAAAACTCCTCTTGATAATATCTCTCCAAAAACCATAGTCATCTCTCCCCTTCTTTGAGTCTAAAATTCCTATATATAGATGTATAGAGATGGCTTTGTAGACAGAAAAGTCGCCATAAGGTTTCTGTTCAGGTCGTGTGCTTCTACTAAAACTACTATAACTTTCTCTAGAAAAATCATATTTACGATCCGTAAAATTTTCTAGAAAATAGACATCTGAATCTTTCCAAGAATATATGGCTCATCTCCTAGTTCTTCCTGAATCAATACAGTTTAATCCGCAAAAATCACTTCTGCCACGCTGAAATTATGCACAACCAGACCTTTGTCTACTAAAACAGCCATAACTTTCTCTAGAAAAATCATATTTATGAGCTGTGAAATTCTCCAGAAAATAGACATATGGATCTTTCCAATAATATATGGTTCATCTTCTGGTTCTTCCTGAATCAATACAGTTTAATCCGCAAAAATGACTGATCTGTACGGGCAATTCTGACAATTTAGTGAAACTTCTTTCCAAGTGCTTGTGAATTTGTAAAACAACTCAAAGTAACAAATTCCTAAGCTAAACATATAAATAAATACTTGAAAAACATATAAAATACTATGGCAAATATTTGTTCATCAACCAGCGTCTATGAGAGAAGGAGTACAATTCTAGATCCATCTCGTCTATTTTATCTTCTTTATGTCAAAACGACGGTGTTTTGTTGTTTAGCATTATCTATTTAAGCTACATCGTGATTTTTTTTTGGCTGAGAAGAATAGTACGCATTGAAAATGACAGGAATTAATTCAGATATCGTAACTGCAAATTGTCGTAACCCAAAAGTTTATAATAAAAAAACATGAAAAATGCAATTCAGCTATTGTAACGGTGACATCTAGTTGTGATAAGATTTTAAGCTATGGAAACAACATTTTATCGTTGCGAATTCAAAAATTTATAATAAGAAAAAAATAGATATATTGATTTTTTCTTATTGGAAACGGGATTTCCCAAGGACTTTCTATATTCATTGCAATATACTTGATATTTCGTAATGAAAAATATTGTCGTTGCTAATATCCATTGCTAAAAATCAATTTTAAGTAGTGTTAGGAATTACATTGTCTAGTCACTTCGGTGTACTTTTTCTCTAATAAGCACCTACATAACTTATTTTAGTGTCTCATACACTAGTTACTATGAGATCAATCACCCTCAACTCCTGGAAGAAACATAGTATGTACTAATCTATCCGAATTCACTAGTGCCCTTCTTAGTTATCCTCTTATTATGAACTTTTAAGAATAAAGCTTAAGGAAATACACCTCATTAGCATGTTCTCATCATGGTGCTTATTTTCATTACTATTATTCTATGGGATTTATCATGTAATTCATATGAAGTATTTGTAATGAACATGATAAATAACACAAATTTCATAATTATTATTTATTAACAATGAATGAATAAGATCAATTTAAAGTAACATGCCCATAACATCAAAGCGTATCAACCAAAGTCCATACTTTATTAGAGTACATGCAATCCATTTAGATTTTATAGTTTCTAACCACTTCTAAGAATCGATATATGATATCATTTTTTCATAGTTAGTAGGTTCCTTATCATATGTAAGGGGTACCTCTAGGTCACCATCTATGAGAAATCAATATCTTTCAGGTTCCTTGGGTATTCTTCAATTTGATTAGTACTATGTTATGGTTCGTGTGATACTTCAACAAGTTTTATCTTGCTCCTATTACTGCTCCCTTCTAGCATAAATTTTATTTCTAGAAGGGTAGCAAACTTAGAAACAAACTTTTTGTGCTCTTATGGGTGATAGAAATGATATCCTAAACCCACAAACCTACATTTGTTAGACTTAGTTCTCAACTTATCTATATGTAACCTCTTTACTTAAGGGAGACAACGCCAAATCTTAAAATGTTTAAGACTTGGTTTCCTTCATTTCCATTCTCATATGGCTTCTAAGGTACTGCCTTTGATGGAACTCTGTTCAGTAGGTATATGGCAGTTAGGACGTTGTACCACAAAAGAATATAGGAATATCATTATAACTCATAATGGATCATACTATGTTCAATAGTGTACGGTTCCAAGAGGATTTCACTAAGAGAGAATTTCATTCTCTTTAAGATAATAGAGAAAATCATTAGATGTATTCGCCTCCTATATTGGATCAAAGAGCTTCAATACCCTTATCAGTTTGCAATTCAACTTTACTTTTGAATTCTTTGAACTTTTCAAGTGATTCAGGTACTAAGAACACATACCCACACCTAAAGTGATCGTCGGTAGAGGTAATGAAGTAGGAGTAGCCTCCTCTAGCATTGGCTGTTAGGGGTCAACATAACTATGTATCAATCCAAATACATCTACAACTCTTTCTCTATGTCCACTAAATGGAGATCTAGTCATTTTCCCCATGAGATAGGCTACATAGTTTGGATAGGAATCAAATTTGATATATCCAAAAATTCATCTTTTATCAACTTGTTTGCACTATCCTCATTAATATGACCTAGTCTTAAATGCCATATGTAGGAATGATTTAGATCATTATCTCTTTTCCTTTGTTATTCATTATGAAATATTCTACTGTCTACTTTAACTTGGTAAAACTTAGTAATAAATCGCTACGACTAATGTAACAATGCTTGCTACATTTCTAAGGCATAGGTTGACTTCTCCTTTACTTAGTTTCCTTCTTCTTCTCATGGCCAGCAAAATATTGCAAATGTGAGAACCATACTCGATATCTAATATCCAAGTAGAAGCATTATTAACTAATAAGTTAATTTCATCGAAGAACAACTAGGACATTCCTTTCGAAGGATTGTCTTGCAAGGTGGTCCTTGTAATTTATCTTCTAGTGTCCATCTTTGCCATAATGGAAGCACTGTCCCTTATCCTTACTGGCCCTTTGAGGAACTTGCTTTGTTGACACCTCCCCTCACTTTCAACGATTTCTTCCTCTTCTTTAAGAAATTCTTGCCCTTAGGCTTAGAAGAGGAAGCCCTATGGACAAGCATAATGTGTGTTTGAACTTTTCTAATTGTTTCCTCTACAATCTCCTACATATTAACAAGTTCTGGAAAGCATAACATCAATCTCGTTGATGTTGTAGCTTATAACATACTATGAAAATGAGTCTAGAAGTGATTGAAGAATTAAGTGGCTATTTAACTCTACATCCATATTATAACTAAACTTGTCTAACTTCTTAATATAGTTGATTATTATTAATCAATACTCATGGACTGACGATCCTTTAGGCATCTTACCCTTAAATAGGTCATTGGAGACTTGGAACCTTGCATTGTGACTATTCTCACCATACAACTCATGTAGATGAAACAATATTGCATAAGCACTTTACATCTTGCCATATTGCTTCTAAAAAACATAGATGCTAATACATAGCACATAGTGTACATGTCATCCTCTTGCTACTTCTCAAAAGTAGCCACCTCTTCTTCCAAAACATCATCAGCAATAGTTGTTGAAAGTGACTAGTCAATAATATAGGTCAATTTCTCAGAATTGAGAACGATTATCAAATTCCTTAGCCAATCAAGAAAATTGGACTATTCAATCTGTTTATGTCAAGTATGCGTGATAATGGTTTTAGTCTTTGCAATCTATGATATAACAATATATAAAATTAGAACTTATTCATTTTATTAACTACAATAAAGATTTGGTCTTTAATCGCAGTGGTACCTCCCACTATTCGTTTCAATTTCCATAACCCCCAATGTGGAAAGTGAAAAACTCCATTGGAAGGTCTTCTAGTGGGGATTAAGATCCTAACATTTGCACATTATAGCCTTACTGTTGTGAAAAAAACTACAACAGACTTGATAGGTAGATAACTTTTATCATTTACATCTCATGCAATTTTCAATCTTTATTTGGCCTCCTAAATGCATACAATCTTACAGTAGCGCAACATATTATTTGTATTTTAATTAAGTCAAACCCACCATTTCTCATAAGTATAAATTAGTGATATGACCCTTATGATAGTGTAGTGAAGTTACATCATTTGTTTACCTCATGTACATCACATGTTTTAATAGACAACATAAATTTTTTAAGAGTGTAAAACTTATGGTAGCGCAACAAATTGTCCTACGCCCAAAAGGAAAATACATCTAACCAAACCAATCATATGCCCAAAAGGAAAAACACACAAATAGTCCTCATTTCATTTCCCGCCTATTTAAAAATGGATTCAAACCCCTTCCATTAACATTCTCAATTACATTTAAATAGAACCCTATAAAAGGAGTAAAATTAACATCAAATCTACAGCTGAATTCAATTAGAGATTAAGGGAGAGAGCAAGAGCTACAATCATTCTTTGTCACCAAGGACACTAGAAACACAAAAACTTTTGTTGCTGTAGACATTGCATCATTATTGACAACACCTCACGTGGCTATGAATGGTTGCTACTTGGATGGCTGGCTGAGGAGTGGCACATCCTAGGCAGTGATCCTTATGAAAGCATGGCGATGGAAAGCCATGAACAACAATCAAGTTAATGTAGAAAACTAAAATGAACATGGGGAGCAAAAGAGCTACAATCATTCATTTCCATTCATAATGAATTTTGAAGTGTTTTGAAGAACAAAGGTCAAAAGTATTGGATGAGAAAGAAAGAAAGAATTAAAAAAGGACATGATGTTGATGTAGAAAACTAAAATGAACATGGGGAGCAAAGGAACATGATTTGCAAAAGGATAGCTAAAAAACAAGAAGAATCGAGTAAAATTAAAAAGAAAATTTTGATACAACAAAGTTATGCAATGTGGTGGAGTTTATATAGTACTTAAGTTTATATATATATATATATATATATATATATATATATATATATATATATATATTACTATTACGTCATGGAATACTTGAATCATTCTTTCTTATATATACGAGCATTACTTTGTCATATACATGTATCACTTATTCTATCTCATTATCATATAACATTAATTATATGAATGCATGGGTAGATCTACAATATGGTCAGGGTGCGCAATCGCACCATCTTAACTTTTTAATTTTTTTTTAATGTTTCATGTGTTATATAATTTTGAAACACTTAGATTTGTCAACAAAAGAAATGAACACGAACGTATTAGATTTGTCATGATGCACAACAATAGCGTTGCCGATGCGTGTAGTAGATTACTCGCTACCGCACGGAAAAAAAAAGGTAGAGAACAAAAAGGAGAATAATATGAGTAAGATGAGAACGGGAGATGAATGGATGAACATTACGATTTTTTAATTTTTAATTTTAAGTCTTTGTTTTAGCGTCACATGTTTTTTGTGTTATCGATTTAAAAGGTAAGTGGATGGACACTTCAAATTACAGCAAATTTATAAATACTTTGAATTGCAACAATTAAAACATTAAGATTTTTAAAGTGCTAAGACCCTCCAAACTCGGGGGAAGGGGTTGCATTGTAAACCTAAACTTATAAATAATTTTACCTCTATAACAAGAGACTCATAGTCAACCAAGAAAACATTAAAGTATTACTTTCCAATTAAAATATGACTACCAATCTGATACGAATTCAACTTATATAGAAACGTAAGAGGGCGTGGCAACTAAAGGGTTTAAGTTAGCAAATAGTGGCGACCAGAGGTATAGAAGTTTCAGGAGAAAGAATAGGTTGTTAGCTTTGAATTATTACACCGAGTAATTTGGAGGGAATTATGGTGCCTAACTGAATCAGAGAAGTAAGATATAATAGGGACAAAGGTAGATTGTTAGGATATGAAGAATCATTATTTCCTTTCTCATTTCTTTTTCTCAGGAGGTTACTCCATCGAAGTAGCATTTTATTTCTTGTTTGGATTTTTCTTGTGATTTACAATCAAAGATTAGTGAATCCTCAATCCATTCTTTGTTGTTTATCACCTATTGAGTAAACAACATAATAATTTGGTGCACTCGTTGACCTCATGCCATGGCAAAGGGAACTCGCTTAATAGCTTTAGATGAGATGATCAAGCAATTGTGTGAGTCCTCAAAACACCACAACCAACACCTTGACTTCTTACAATCTATGTTTACAGAGGAGCACCAAACTATTCATGAGCTGCTGCTTCGTGATGTGACCGAAATAATACAATCTAGTAGAAACTGGACACATGGTTGACTAATAACTCCCAAGCAGTGAAGTGACCCAAACTGACTGCGGCAACATACGCACGACCATACCTCCGGACATAATGATGTGATGACTCAAGGGAAAATTATCCCTCACGTACGAAGAACCATCTATTATGAGGCTTGAGGCATAGGCATTACAACCGTGCAGTCTTGCACTTTGGAGAGTAAGGTAAGGAGCACACCAGTGCCTATATAAAGGGGCTTGCACCCTTGAATCAGAAAAGAGAAAAAAAAAATCTACTAAGTATTTAGACAAGAGAAAAAGGCAGGACTCAAATGTAACTATACACTCCTTAGAAAGTGGAAGAAATGAAAGAGAATCACAGGTACAGGAAAAAAACATCCAAAGAATAAAGAGAGCTAACCAAGTTCTCTCCTCCTCCCATTTATCCCTTCACCTCCACATCCTTTCTTCGTTCACCTCAAAGAGTGTTTACCAACTTCATCATCAAAGAGTCCTCCCTGGAGTACAAAAACTTCAGGAGACTTCTTTTGTAAGAGTAGGCACACTTTCGACATGTAGAAGTTCTCAAACCTAGAGTTATCTCACCTATACCAACATTCAACAATAACCCACTAAAGGCCATTAAAGATAGGACCTCTTCGGCCACTTTTTTGGGATCAATAGATTGGCACCATCCGTGGTGTTGTGAGTTTTAAATTACTCGCAAGCGCACGAGTCATTTGCAATATAGTGTGTGCAAGTGCGAGGTCGAATCCACAGGGAATTGCGTCGTGAAAATATATTTTTATCTAAACTAAACCTACTTTAACCTAGTTCCGAATTTTGAATTGTATTTTGCAAAGAATATAAACTAAACTAAATTGAGTTGAAAGAAATGATAAAAATACTAAAGTTTCTGAATCCACCCCACCAAAATAAAGCATATATTTTTATGTTCTATATAAAAATAATCTATCAAATAATTCCATGAATCCACCATTATACAAATCACAGCGAATACCTTAATTCAACCAAATCATCCAATGTATCCCTTTAGAATCACAATGGATATCCAATTTACTTTGGATGATCCGCCGTATCCGGCAGATGAAATACAATGAATATCCAATTTGAATAATTTAAACACAGTCAATCATAAAAATTTACTCAAACATTTGAAGCAGAACATTAATACTAAAATTATCAGAATTGTACGAACATATCTGAAAATATTATGCCAAACAATGGCAAGGCTTCATCTTCAACCTTAGATGAAGGTTTTAGCCTCTTATGATTATGAAACTAAATTTTACAATTAAAGTACTAAACATAAAACTTTAAACTCAAAAGAAATAAATTAAAACTAACTATACATTGAGAGAAATTCCACTCGCAGCTGTTGTGCGGCGCTTCCCCCCTTTGGTAGCAAAGCCTTGGAGATCCCCCAGATTGCTTACAGAAGTCCTCCGGATTGCACACCTTTTTGATGAAGTGAAATGGAGCTTTTATAGGGGAACTCCATGAGTGCAATGTATTTCCAATCTGATGTGGGATGTGGGATTTAAGCCTTCACATGCCCTTCAAAACTTCTGCCCACGCTGAAATCCTACATAGCCTGACCTTTGTCTACTAAAACCGCCATAACTTTCTCTAGAAAATTTATATTTACGAGCCATAAAATTTCCCAAAATATGCAATATTTGGCACTATTCAAATACCCCCAAACTTACATTTTGCTGATCCTTTAAAAAAAAAAAACTAAATGAAAAACAAAGAGCACAAAGATAAATCCATCATTCATGGTGTCTAAAAATTTAAGTAACACACAAAACCATGATATTCATTCATGAGCAAGCTTAAAATATAAACCCATCTTTGCAATAAATAGGAATTTTAAAATCTAATTACTTACAAAAGGCAGGCTAAGACATCACAAGTTTAACCCAGTGTAAAGTGAATTAACATATAAAGATGAGGCTTCCAAATAACTTCAATGTGCAATGTCTCCATGTCTCAAGATTCACAGAATTTCTCATCAGAATGAACAATGATGGCATAGTTTTATTTTCTTCTCTCTTTTATTATAAGGCTCTGCTATGTTTAGTTCCCTTAAGCTTTCTGATTGACCCATGTAATGAGTGTTGAGTCAATGACTCCCAAACCAGATGGTTTTAGGGCAATAGGTGTAAGGACACACCTAAGGACTTACTAACTCGAGTCAAAAAGGCTACGAAACTAAACTGGCCTTAATACTACCAAACAAAATTCCCACATTTTGACGTGAACACTCACTGCTTACTGAGGCAAGAGATCTAGTTACTCAGTGAAAAGTTTCGCAATGATCGTTATGAATAAAATTCCCACCTTTTGACGTGAACACTCACTGCTTACTGAGGCAAGAGGTCCATTTACTTAGTGGAAAGTTTATTAATGATCATCATGAGCAATCTTTTTTATATACTTCTCTATTCCAAAGTGTTTATCCAACAAGTCATCCAATTTCAGTTAAGCCATGGAAACACACACATTGAAGGCACAAGTCATACCTCACACTATTTTGTGCTAATGTGCTCGTGTCAGATTAGATCAAACATATGAATTCTCTAATACCTAAAGTAAGTAACTAAATTTTAAAATTCTATCATCAGATCATATGTTCAAGATTTTAAGCTCACCAGTGACATCACATCACAATATTTGTTTAGATCAACCAAAATTTCAAAATAACATGAGCATGCAATTATCTTCTCTTTAAAACGAAGAAAAAAAACAACAAATTAGGACAAAGTGTGTGTAATGTGTCTCCTATACCCCCCAAACTTAAATTACACATTGACCCCAATGTGTGAATAATATGGAAAGAGCTAACCTGGGAGATGGAGAACTAGTTGGACTGGTATGGCTCATAGCATACCCCCAAACTTGATCTGAAGTACACATTGTCCCTAAAAAATAAAGACTGGAAAACAAAAAAAAAACACTAGAGATAAACAATAATAAGAAATATGAAAAAGAAAATAAAGGATACACTATGGGTTGCCTCCCATGAGTGCTAAGTTTAACGTCTTCAGCCAGACTCACAACTTGCACAAGGGCTTGGCGATCTTGCTGAAATCTTGGATAAATCGCTTGTAGAATCCTGCATTGCCCAGAAAAGAACGAACCTTCTTCATCGTACATGGGGGTGGAAGGTTGGAAATCAGGTCCACCTTTGCTTTGTCGACCTCAATCCCCCGATGAGATATGACATGCCCCAGTACAATACCTTGCTTTACCATAAAATGGCACTTCTCCCAATTAAGCACCAGGTTCTTCTCCTCTTGAACAACAACCAAATCTGAAACTATAATCACAGGCAAAGACTCTGTTGGACCTAAGAACTTATACTTAAGATTGTCCGGTAAATGCTTAAGTTCCTTCTTGGGGGGCTCAGGTGCTGCGGTCTCCTCCGTCTCACTGCTCTCCCGAGGAGCAGACTCCAAAATAGCATTTGCTTGCTCAAGTAACTTATCCAAATCCAAATCCTCTCCAAACTGAGCAAAGCATGCTTCTAGGGGGTCCTCAATGTTGGATTCATCCACAGTCTTCTCCGTCTCACTGCTTTCCCGAGGAGCAGACTCTAAAATAGCATTTGCTTGCTCAAGTAACTTATCTAAATCCAAATTCTCTCCAAATTGAGCAAAGCATGCCTCCAGGGGGTCCTCAATGCTTGATTCATCCACTATTTTTTTAATTTATTATTTTTTTTTAGGCAATTGCAAATAGAAACAAATAAAATAAAATAAAATTGCAAAAATAAAAATGAAACAAAAATGCTAACTAAACTAGTAGAAAAATAAATTCAATTCAGACAAAAATTTAATTTTCACAAACAAAACAACTCCCCGGCAATGGTGCCAAAAACTTGTTGTGAGTTTTAAATTACTCGCAAGTGCAAGGTCGAATTCACAGGGAGTTGCATTCTGAAAATATATTTTTATCTAAACTAAACCTACTTTAACCTAGTTCTGAATTTTGAATTGTATTTTGAAAAGAATATAAACTAAACTAAATTGAGTTGAAAGAAATGATAAAAATACTAAGGTTTCTAAATCCACCCTACCAAAATAACGCATATATTTTCATGTTCTGTATAAAAGTAATCTATCAAATAATTCCATGAATCCACCATTATACAAATCACAGCGAATACCCTAATTCAACCAAATCATCCAATGTATCCCTTTAGAATCACAATGGATATCCAATTTATTTTGGATGATCCGCCGTATCTGGTAGATGAAACACAAGGAATATCCAATTTGAACAATTTAAACATAATCAATCATAAGAATTTACTCAAACAATTGAAACAGAACATTAATACTAAAAATATCGAAATTGTATGAACATATCTGAAAATATTATGCCAAACAATAGCGGGACTTCATCTTCAACCTTAGATGAAGGTTTTAGCCTCTCATGATTATGAAACTAAATTTCACAATTAAAGTGCTAAACATAAAACTTTAAACTCAAAATAAATAAATTAAAACTGACTATACATTGAGAGAAATTCCACTCGCAGCTGTTGTGCGTCACTTCCCCCCTTGGTAGCAAAGCCTTGGAGATCCCCCAGATTGCTCGCAAAAGTCCTCCGGATTGCACACCTTTTTTATGAAGTAAAATGGGGTTTTTATAGGGGAACTCCATGAGTGCAATGTGTTTCCAATCCTATGTAGGATGTGGGATATAGAATGTGTTTCCAACCGATGTGAGATGTGGGATTTAAGTCTTCACATGCCCTTCAAAATGTTTGCCCACGCTGAAATCCCGTATAGCCTGACCTTTTTCTACTAAAACTGCCATAACTTTCTCTAGAAAAATCATATTTACGAGCCGTAAAATCCTCCGAAAATAGACATCTAGATCTTTCCAAGCATATATGGATCATCTCCTGGTTCTTCCTGAACCTTACAGTTTTAATCCACAAAAATCACTTCTGCCACGTTGAAATCACGCACAGCCTGACCTTTGTCTACTAAAACTGCCATAACTTTCTCTAGAAAAATCATATTTACGAGCCATAAAATTCCCCAGAAAATAGATATCCGGATCTTTCCAAGCATTTATGGCTAATCTTCTGGTTTTTTCTGAATCAATACAGTTTAATCCGCAAAAATTACTGATCTGTACGGGCAATTTTGGCAATTTAGTGAAACTCATTTCCAAGTGCTTGTAAACTTGTAAAACATCGAAAAAACAACTCAAAGTAACAAATTCCTAAGCTAACAAATGTAAATTAAGAGGCCAAAATTTGCAATATTTGGCACTCATCACGTGGGAAACAAAAAATGTATCTCACGATGACATTCAAAGCCCTTGAATGGTTTCACCATATAATCTCCCAACACTGTAGTGATGAGAGGCCTCAACCTAGGCCCACCAAAACAAAAAAAAAAAAGACAACATAGCACCTTGCAATCGGCATACGGATAGACACAACCCTAACCAAACCTTGAGAACTCGTCAAAACCCCAAGGTTCATGGCGGAAGGAATCTATCCAGCCCTTTGATTACAAGGATGGCGTTAAGCTTGGTTTGAGTTCAACCCATTCAGGTTTGCCACTAAAAGAGCCAGTATGTCAGCCATATAAGAAGATCGAGAAGAGATAGTCATCTCGACAATAAGATCGAGAAGAAATAGTCATTTCAGATTGAATCGAGCAACAATACACACCTATTCGAGAGAGAAAGAAGGATGAAGCCAAAATCGTCATCTCCCAAGCATTCAAGCTCAGTTCTCATCTTATTCTGAAATATTCCCAACTCTAACAAAGTTGAGGAAGTGTAAGCTGTTCAAAGTCCCTCAAAAGTTAAGGTCAAAGACATCCATATCATTCCCGCTCTAACGAACAGCAGCCTTAGCATCTCGAATGATGTTAGAACCTGGATGGGATCAACTCTCCTGAGACTTCTCCTAAGAACTCTTTCGAGACACCTCGTCTTGGCAGCTTCGAGATGCCCAGATATCGGGTCCTATAATAGTAGTAGTCTATCTAAGCTATAAAGGCTAACAACTCTCCAAGAGCTTTCATGGACATTTATAAGCAAATCTGTACTAGCCATTATCCCGTGCTTTGAAGGAAACAATAGAAATATAACCCTAAGCTCTTTTTCCGGGTTGAACAAGCTCCAGCAAGGTTCAGAACAAGCGTATCATAGCTCACTCCCCCCAACAATGATAAAATGCGAAAAGCAAACTTGGAGTATGTTTGGCTCCACCTGGAAGCCAACAAACCACCCTGAGGGTACTTCACTAACCAATGGAAGAACCTCAGCCAAAGGACAACCTTAGAGATCCTGTTTGGCAATCCTTAAACTTCGGGTTTCAGTCACCACTTGCCTTGCGAGTTCTCTAATAACTCTCTTCAACCAGGCAAACAAGGTACTAGCAGTCAAATCAAACTAAACCTTATGAGGAGACAAACTAGAACACCCTTAAAACTTAGCTCGCTCAACACCTTAGAACCTATCTAAGGGAAATAAGGCAACAAACAGCTAAGCCAAGCTTATTTGGGGTTGGTGAAGAACATTCAGAGCACAAATCGAAGTCATATACCTAAAAGTGTTCATATAAGGAGCCCACCTCAGTTCACCTAAAGGATAAATCCAAAGAACCAAGAGCAAAAGACTGAAGCTTCAATCAAAGACAAGCTTTTGTTTAGAAAACTACTCTAAGGAAGAAGATAAGATAAGAAAGAAATACATAGTCTTAAACACTTGTAAAATTCTTGTAAACTATATCTAAAAGAAGTAGCAGAAATGTAAAATGAAGAAGAAATCTCAAATAAAGATACTTTATTAAAAATAAAATATTTGTATAATTGAGGGCTTCAAAGCCGAAGGTACAGATAAAAGAAGAGAAAGAAAAAAAAACCAAGTCTTATTCTAAAGACTTTGGCTCTCCATCCTCCTTAACAGCTTCAACCACTTCGGTCTTTTCAACTTCCACCACGACCTCTTCCACCTCAGTTACCACTTCATTTGTCTACTCTTTGGGAGGATCAGGAATCTCTAAGCTAGTCTAATCAAGGTTAGGCCACATCTTGGCCCTTTCTTCTTTGGTTGCTTCGAATCCCACTAAGTAGTACTCCAATGACTCCACCAACAAAACATTTTTGAAGTCTTTAGAGCTGCGATACTTCTTCATAGCAGAGGCTTCGGCTTGGGCCAGCTAGATCATCAACTTCTATTCGATATCTTGAAGATGGGACATTTCAGCACTAAGATAACTTTTCACCCTGTGAAGATGATCAACCTCGGCACTAAGTTAGCCCCCAACACTTCGAAGGTTTACCACCTCGGTCTTTAGAGTCACTACTTCCTCTATAACATACAAGTGGTTGGCATTAGCAGTAGACAAAGAAGCTTGTAGCTTTATCTTATCAAGTTCTAGATCTTAAACCTAGCTAGAAAGGGCATCCCTTTATTCTTTACCCTCTTCCAATTATTTTACAAGATCAGCATCACTCCATCGAAGTCTAGCAATACTGGCATCCATGGATTGGACAGAGTGACTCAAAAAGAAAACGTACATGCCAGCCTGCACTAAAAAACAAAACAATTAGAAAAATAAGTAAAGAAAGGCTTAAGGAATAAGTCAAAAGCTTCAAAATAAATATTTTTACCTTGTAGCAGTGGTCGAGAGCATTGACCATCAGCTGTTGAGAAGTCATAGACTTCATCAAGTCGGTATCAGTGTGAATTACAAAACTCTTCAACAATTGATGAACAGTGTCCACACTACTAAAAGCTGAGTATGAAGACCTCACTTTCCAATTCGGGTGATAAGTGTCCAAGCTTAAGCCAATGGTAGGGGCAGAGTCCCCGTGCATAAAAGAAAAAGCTCAAAGAATAAGAACAGATTTCTCAATAGCTATAGAAGAACCCCAAAGAACGGGAGTGGAGTTCTCAAGGGAAAAATGTGCTAAGGTAGAGATTAAAAACCCATCATTATTAGCTTATACATCAACCTTATGAAGAACCTCAGACCTTCGAACCTACTCTTTAGATGTCTTCTCCTAGGAGGAAAGAATCTCGACCCCCTACACCTTGATAGGTCAAACCTTAGCCTGCTCCTCCTCAACTAGCTGGATAACAGTCTCTTCAACTTTAAGCCTAACTTCAGCAAGGAGAGTCAGAGACTTCTCTACTTTATTTGTCTTTCTCCCAGATTGTTCATCAAAAGAAAGCTTAGTAGCTTTAGCCCTCTTCCTCTCCTTAGCTATTATGGCGAGTTCGACTTAGCTGAACATGGTGTCTTCTGCAAAAGAAAAATGAACACCTCAGAGACAAGTAGATAAGAATAAGAAAAAGAAAAAAAAAAAAAAATTCCCCTCATTACCAATAGAAGAGCCAGGAAGACGCAAGCTAAGATGGTGGATCCTCAATAGTGACTCATTCGAAAGGTCCTTGATAGTCAACTTGACCTCAGCTTCTAAGACTTTAGTGACTACATGCCGCTCTTCATCACCCAAAGAGGGTTCTCTCTGATCAGGTGTCTCCTTGAAGCTCCACTCTAATGGGACCTAATGAGATTTTGGCCCCTCCATGAAGAAGAATTGTTCCTTCTAACCATTAATTAAGGAATAAATATCAATAATTTTTCTCCCTCTTCTTGGGTAGAAATTGAACAAGCTAAAATCAACATGTTTTTTCAAGGTGTAAATCCATCTGAACATCTGTAGAGCTGACCTTCCATCCCCCACACTATGTTCGACATATTTTCTCAACGCTAGCACGAACCCAACAACACATCGCATATTGTTGGGGGATATCTGGGTAGGATAGACTCCATAATGTTGATAATTTCTCTTATATCAAGGTCTATGGGAAACCTCAACCCCAGCTTTAAGTGGTCGAGGTAGCAATAGAGAGATTACAATGTTTCATCCTTCAAAGGGACACAAGCCTTCTCATCAGGACCAGGACAGCTAACTCTCCACCCAAGAGGGAGGAAAAACCTAAAAGGTATAGATTCCAAATCGTTTTTTGAAATCTCACTAGAGATTCCCCTAGCTTGAAAAGCCCGACTCATAAGGGTTATTACTTCTCCACTTTCAACAGCCACCTCTCTCTTCTTGGTCCTCACTTCTTAAACGTACTGGTTTTAGAAGCAGACATAGTGAAAAAAGGCAAGAAAGGAAAAAACTTACTAGGATGAGAAAGGCTAAGAGAAGGAAACTAGTAAGGATGACAAAAAAAACTCAAGGAACTTGGAATTGAGAGAGTATGAACATCAAAATGAAGAAATAATATGGAAATCAAGGGTTAAGAATCCTTTAAATAGCTTTTTCCAAGCCAACCATTACTAATGACGTGTTGGTTAATGCGCCTTTCACATTGACAAAGGTTTCTCAAGAAGCTAAAGCATACAACCATTAAACGCAATATCTCATAATGGTGCCTAGAAAAGCAAAATATCCCATCATAAGAACATGGGCTCGAAAAGCGCTAAGCAGACCACTCTAGCATACCCAAGAAGACCAAGCCCAAATAACATAAGCATATATGAAGGCCAAATCGTGAGAAGCCCAAACTTAAAAAATTGAAGGGCTTTTGCCTAATCATACCAAAACTAGTTCAAAAGCAAAGCTTTAGCTCTCCAAGAGTTAACTACAGCTAACAATTCTTCTTGACATGGAGCTAAGCACTACAGAAGCCATATAGCCCCAATCCACCTGATAGATAAGGAATTGCGACCTTAGTTATGTAAATCACGCAAAAGAGGGACCACGACCTCAGCCCTGCAATTCCCATATACATGGGATCAAGGTCTCCATGATCACATTATTCCATTAAGGGCATAAAATAATCAAGGGTCCAGTCAAAAATCCCACTCAAATGATCAAAGCTCTCGCCCTACAATTCCTATTACAATGGAGTTGTGACTTCAGTCATATAATCCCCGCCGAGGTGGGACCATGGCTTTGAAGATCTCGCAGTCCTACTAGAACATAAGAGAAATTATAATTCCAGACACCCTCCCATAAAAGTGGTAATCGAGGCCTCAACTATGCAAATCCTCTAGAAAATGAACTACGGCTTCCAAAGCCTCACAGTTCCACAGGCCAAAAAAAGGGCCACACTCTAGTTAACAACTCCTTCCGATATGGTATCATGGTTTCTAAAACCTTACAATACCAACCTGGATCAAGAGAGTTGAAAACTTCAGTCGCAATGTAATACCCGTGCTCTTAGAGTATGGGTAAAGAAGTGAATTGATAAATATGACATGGAATTAAAACAATATATATGTGAAAGATTTATTATTGAATAAAATAATTCGTTTGAAGAAAAACACGAACGTGTGGTGGTGTAAAAAAAAGGAAAACGAAAAACAATTTTTGAAGCGTCTAGGTGGATAAAGGAAAAAGAAAAAAAAAGGAAAACAAAAAGTTTTGTAAAAAATAACAAAAGGGATGCGTGGGCAGGATAAAAAAAAAAAAAAATGGGCCAACACTTAGACATCCAAGTGTTGGCTCCAAGACATGCAAACCTTGCATGTGAGACAGCAAAATGAAAGACATCCAAGTGTTGGCTCCAAGACATGCAAATCTTGCATGTGAGACAGCAAAATGAAAGAAAAAGGATTGAACGGTGGTGGTGGGATTTGGTATCAAAAGTTACCATTTTTGTTTTTGTTTTATTATTTTACCAAATCCTGTTTGGTTTTCTTCCTTATTCAATTCAAACTACTCTATTTCTTTAAACATTTGGGGACTAAAAGAAAAGTTGAAAGAGTAAAATTTTGAAGGGGTTTACGGGAGAATTTTATAAAGAGTCACGAGAAGCTCTAAGAAAAACAAAGGTAATAACGTGAATTTTATTTTTAAAATTTAGCATACATGAAATTTCCCGGAATTCAATGTGGGAATTTTCATAGGATGTGAATTATGGATGAATTGAAGAATAAATTAAAAATTTTAATATAAATATTATGTCAAGCGTTGACGATCAGCAACCTGGGGAAATTACTTAAAGAAACAGGAAATGCAAGGAGGTGATCCACGAGTAGTTCTAAGTACTACATGGTGAGTTAGATTTACTTTAAGTAATCAAGATAAATATAAAATATATAGTGATAATATTTGAATATATTATTAACTTATGATTTGGTGATAAATGAAAGTTAGTTGATAGGTATGATAGGAATAAGTGATGTGTGGAGAATTATTATATGAGAAATGATATTATTGGAATAATGAGTCGATTTTATAATAAAGGTGATAAATGAAATTCTTAACGAGCTATGGTTGATGATTTGATATGATTTATGAGGATAAGAATTTAGTAGAATTTTTCAAATAATAATTTGAGAATAATCATGATAGTTAATTTAAATGTTTGAATACATGATTGTTTCTATATTATTGTTCATATGCATATTTTATATCATTATTCATATGCATATTTCATATCATTATTCATATATATATGCATGAAATAAAAGAACCGGGAAGACAATCGGTCTAAATAGAAATAAAAGAACTGGGAAGACAGTCGATCTAAATGAAAATAAAACCGGGAGGGCAGCCAGTCTAAATGAAAACCGTGACAGCTGGTATACACTGGAAATAAAAGAACCGAGAAAGAAGCCGGTCTAAATAAAATAAAAGAACCGAGAGGGCAGCTGGTCTAAGCTAAACATGTCAACATGTGGGAAGACGTTCCCAATTAATAATTGATGCATTGCATCTGTTTTAAATATTGATTTTATTATTGAGATGCTAAAGTGCTATTCATGATTGTAAATTTATTAATAGATGAATGAGTCTCACAAAGACACAATTATACTAAAAAGAAATATGGAAATATGAAATGATGAGAATTATCTGGGTGACTGATTATATGCTATGAACCTCATAATGTGGTAATTATGAGATAGAATTGATAGTCTCAAGATGATGATTAATTATACGAGAAGAAGAGATTTATAAAAGATGAAGATTTGGTATAAGTAGTGATAATAGAATGTTATTATCAAAATATATGAGATATAGATGAATTAATATTGGAAGACAAATTATACAAATTGAATACTTCTAGTAAGTTTAATTCACTGAGCTTGTGAAACTCACTCCTCATTGTACAATGATTTTAGGTAGCAGGCAGGACAGATAGTTCGGTGAGTTGAGATTCAGACGAAGTTATTATCTGTAAGCCACGTGGTTCACATTCTCATACTAAGGGAAAAAACATATTTGTAAATATTCATGCATATTACATTGTATATAATGTTTAAGTAAAGATCTGAATGATGTATCTCCCTTGTTGAGGGTTGAGGATTGATATAAAAATTGCAGTTGGTATTATTTTTTATTGTTGCATATATGTGTCGTGTTGGGATTTTCAAAATGTGACAACACTGTCTCAAAGGTAGCCAACCCAGGATGGGTAGTTACACGTAACCCTAAAAAATAATATGGTTTCAATCATACTTATTCTTGTCTAAGAGAAAGTACTGTTTCAATCACCCAAAATCCCAGTAGTATTGGATCATAACTTCCGAATCAACTCCACCCTACCTTGGATCAACGGGAAGATAGACTTCAACTATAAGATCTCAACCGAAGCTGGGTTTAAAGGCTCCCACAGCCATAAATTCCCACCTTGGATCAGTTAAGAATCATGACTTCAATCCAATGATCCCTAGCTAAACAGGGACAATGGCTTCAACTGTGTATAAAGACTTCACATTCAACAATTCTTCTCGAAAAAAATCTAGGCACTCCCAAAGCTATACAGTTTCTCTCTAGTTAATAGAAGTTATGACTTCAATCACCTCACTTCTCTTCAAGAGCTTATCGTAACCAACAATTTCTACAAGAATAGAGTCTAAACTTCAATCGATTGATTCCCAACTACATGGAACCAAGGCCTCCGTAGCTATATAGTTCCATTAAGGTTGAAAAAGATCAAGAATTCAGTCACATAATTCCACTCTGATCCAACTGGAATTTCCAAAAAAAATTGAAGATTTTTGGCCCACTGTTCTAACTATCGTAGAGAAATGACCTTATCTATAAAGTTCCCACCAAAGTAGAACTACGACTCTTAAGCCTCATAGTTCACTCGAGCAAAAGAGGAACTATAGCTTTGGTTACGCCTCTACCAATGCAGGATCTGTGGCCTAGTCTGACAAAACTCTAGAGAAACCGGACCTTCAAACAAAAGTAAGGACCGATGTCAAAGCATCTCAGCATGAACATAAGAATACCCAGTCAAATAACCCAGATCCAATCTCGCTTCAAGACAATTGAGAATTGCAACCTCGATTGCGTGAAGACACTGAACGTATAATCCACTTCAAAATAAAGCTCTTAATCGAAGTCCCAATTCATGACGAACAAGAAAGGATAACTACTCCATGGAATCTCTCGAATCCTTTGGGGAGTGAGAGGCATCTGATATGAACAAAATAATACGATCTAGTAGAAACTAGAAATGTGGTCGACTAATAACTTTCGAGCGATGAAGTGACCCAAACAAACTACGACGACATACACACGACCATACTGTAATACTCGTATCCTAAAAGTAAGGGTAAATAAGTAATTTGATATTTATATTGAATTAAATATACATACATGAAAGATTGACTAATAAATTTGAAATAATTTTGAAGAATAATATTGAGAATTTTATTAGAAAGAGTTACAAATTTTTGAAGAAGAAAAGGACTTCAATTTTATGAAATTGGAAGTTGAATTGAAAGAATTTTGAAGAAAAATGTGAAATAAAGTTAAGGAAATATTTGGAAAATATGGGCGCGTTTGGTTTCTGAAAACATTTTTTTATTTTAGAAAACGAAAATAATTTTCATTTTTCGTTTTATATGTTTTAGAAAATTTGTTTGGTTAGTGAAAACAAAAACTGTTTTCTATAAATGAAAAAAAAAAATGTGCTTGGTGATATTGTTTTCTCTTGAGAAAAAAATTTGAAAATGATGAATTATTGTTAAGTAAACTATTATAATGAAATTTTTTTTTATATTTACGCTATTACATAATAAAATTGTGATCGATTAACAAAATTCATCATTGCATCGGGATAATATGAATGAGACGAAAAATAATACTAATACCCATATCTCAAATATAAAAGTACAAGAGGTTACTTAATTTAAGTAAAAGTAAAATAGAAAATATCATAATAATAGTAAAGACTCCTAATCTCCTCGACTCATTACACATTTCTAAGTCTATAATCATTCTATAAAGATGTAGCAAGACCATCTCTAGTGTGACCCATTTGAGTTGTTTGAGTCATATCGAACGTTATAGCCTCATACTCCGAACTTATGGCAAGTGCTCATGTACTTAATTCATTTTCATTGTCTTCTTGCTCATAAGTTTCGAATAATTTATCTCTCTCAGCTTCAAGTCTAATGAAATTATGTATAGTTGTCAATTTAGCTTTGTCTCGTAGAGAACATGTAATGGCGTCGTTTTTTTGTCTTGGATTTTCTCCCCTATATTTTACAGACGTGGTGAGGCCTTTGTGACCATAAGATCAAGACATAGTCAAAATCTCCCAATTATTGAAAACCCAATCAGCAAAAGCGTTCACCAATTTTATCTCTTTTAAGTTGTTTACTTTCGTTTAATGGGTACCATCTCGTGTTGTTATACCAAAAATTAGACCTCAATTCATTGCTCACTTCTCAGAACTCCCTTATATATCTTTTTCTGTATATCTCAGCTCCAAAAACTCAATCTTTAAAACCCAATATCTCAAGAAGATCAAATTCTCATCATCAATGGTCATTCATCTTCAAGTCACTGCATCAATAGCCTAATTATTCTCCTAAAGTTTTGTTAAAGGATTAGGACCTACCACATTTGTGCCAGTGGTGAAGAACTTACCCCATAAAATCCACTAGAATCCCATAACATTTCAGATAATTAATATGCGTGCTATATACAAGTAGGAGCACTGGTTACGAATCATACAAAGATAACATAACATTAACGATATGTACATATACACATTATTCTTGCATTTCCTAGCTCGGACCTTGCGAGCTTTATTATTATTATCATTTTATTTAGACCTTGCTAGCTTTAAAAAAAAAAGCCGAGAATTCTTGTGGAATTGGCAATGCATATTAGATCTCATAAAACCTTATGAACAACACCACGATTAAGTACTCCCATAACCTCCTCTTCTTTGGCCATCACAAGATCTGCTAGAGATACCCAACAAGAATGAGACTCATCCCTCATGCGGAAGCCATAAAACCATCTACCAAGTTTCCACCATTTAATGCACACTTGACGCTCAGAAATGTCTGGGGGGCTTTTACAATATACAGAGGCTGAAATTTTTGTTTGTTTAAAACATTATTCAGCATATATATGGGATTCTTATAACTACAAAATACTGCCACGTAATGGTTAAGCCAATAGTTAAAAAGATACAAAGAATTGAAATCCAAGCATTACAAAGAAAGAAAAAGTTAGATATATGGGATTCGATAAATAGTTTTTGACATTCCGTTTAAGGGTTTGCTTTGTTTTGGGCCAAACCAAAACAATTCATTGTTCGAGCGTCTTTTAAAAAAATAAAAGTCAGATATATGTCACAGTTAAAGCACCACTAAGGAGATTGACGCCAGGCAGAATAATGATTATTCTGCAGGCTAGTTTCAACAGATATTTTACAGGGAAAAACACAAGAGAAACCCTAAAAAACACAGAGAAACACCTCTGATGTTTAATTTAAAAATTTGCAAATCAAATAATAATGATAATCTGTCTTTTCCGTATGTGGCCTCCTTATTTATAAGGTCAAAGTAAAAAAAAGAAAAATACCCAAAAACATAATCCTGGGGAAAACTAAGGAAATTACTAAAATTAAACGATTGTATTAAGGAAGAATCAACGGCAATCAATTCTGACTTGAGTACAAAAGGAAATTGCAAATGGAAACTTTTCTAAAACTGGAAACTACAAATTTGAAGGCCTAAAACAGAATCAATGGCAGTCAACCATTCTAGGTAGTCAACCTGTCATTTTTGCGCTGATCTGCCAACTCAAGGTATCTCAGTGCCAACAACGTGTTATCTGACAACTCAGCATCATCTGACTCGGATCCTCCTGCATCAGTCGCCTTGGGTTGGAAAGAACTTGTCCTCGAGTTCACAATAGCTTTATCGAAATCCATAAAACAAGGACTCAGCTGTTTCACATTAAAGACATTAGGCAGCAAACCCAGGAGGAAGATCCTCTAGCATCAGGTCAGAAAACTCTGCTAGCAGCTGCTGCACCTCTGCTGGTAAATCTGGATTCATGTTTGCTGCACTATTCCCACAAGGCAGCAGAGCATGGACCACGTCTCCATGCTCAATCTCAGCTAAAAACCTGGACATCGAAAGCAGATTAGTATTATTAGCTACCGGGGTAGGAGTGGTTCCTTCCCGACGAGGTGCCAACACAATCTTTTTCCCTTTGATGCTAAGGGAATATGTATTTTTTTCACCCATTATGAATAACACTGTGATCATACTGCCAAGGTCTGCCTAACAATACATGACAAGCATCCATAGACACAACATCACACCAAGCATTATCAAAATATTTCCTACCAATCGAAAAAGACACTAGGCATCGCCTATCTACTGTTACCTCACTGCCTTTATTCAGCCATGACAATTTATACGGCTTAAGATGACGATCTGTCTTCAACTGTAATTTCTGGACAGTCTTTTCAGACACTACATTCTCGCAACTACCACTGTCAATGATCATCTTGCAGACTTTATCGGCAACTGTACAGGTCGTGTGGAAAATATTGGTCCTCAACCAATCGTCCCCTGAATCGCCCTTGGGGGTCAATAAACTCTTACGAATGACCAGAGTCTCATGGCCATCTCCATGCAACACATTTCCATCTTCATCATTGTCATACACAGGCTCTCTAATCTCCTCAGTTTCGTCTACACCGTAGTCCTCAATCAGGAGATTTTTGCCCTTATGACTAGCAGGCTTCCTGCACTCAGTTAATTTGTGCCCATGTTCACCATATCTGAAACATCTAATATTTGGGTTAGAGTTACCTTGGGGTGGCTGCTGGGCAGGACAGGATTCCTGAGAGCGAACTGGCCGACTGCTTTGATCGCTTTTGTTCATCGGCCTCCTGTTCTGCTGTTTTTCCACCGCAAGTGCACGTTGATATGCTTCCGAAAAGGTCTAAAGTGAGTTAAGGCTAAGGGCATTCTACAGGGGCTGCCGTAATCCCCCCAAATACCGTGCCACCATCTGCTCTTCTGTCTCGGATAAATCATTCCAGACTATCAATTGATAGAACTCCTCCGTGTAATCATCCACCGATCTCGTGCCCTGCCTCAACGAATGAAGTCTCTGAAACAAGGTTTGAGTGTAGCCGAAAGGAAGGAAATGACCCTTCATCTTCTTCTTCATCTTCTCCCAATCTGTGATCTTGGCCTTGCCCTGCCGATCACGCGAGTGCCTCAACTGCTCCCACCACGCAGATGCTCTGCCCTTCAGTTTGATGGCGACCAGTTTCACCTTGACACGATATGGGACTTCCTTATACTCGAAGATATGCCCCACTTCATTCAACCAATCGACGAATCCCTCGGCCTGTAACGTACCAAAAAACTCGGGCAGATCCACTCTGAAATCAAGGTCTCCATAACGATCTTCCTGACCACGGTGCTCCAAGAATCGAGCAGGATTGTGATGCAGGTTTTCGAAACTGGAATCGGAGTCGTGATCTTCCATCTCATGATCACCGAAATTCTGTGCCACTAGACACTGGGTTAACTCTACAACTTGCCTCTGTAAATCCTCAATCATTGCATCCTGAATGTTACGATCACGACGTGGGACTTCCTCGTTCGGAACCTGCCCACGATGACCACGACCACGACCACCAGCCATGGAACTGATGAAATCTCACCCCAGGAAGATGCTGAAGCTCTGATACCAACTGACACCGGGCAGAATAGCGATTATTCTGCAATCTAGTTTTAACAGATATTTCACAGGGAAAAACACAAGAGAAACCCTAAAAAACACAGAGAAACACCTCTGATGTTTAATTTAAAAATTTGCAAATCCAATAATAATGATAATCTGTCTTTTCCGTATGTGGCCTCCTTATTTATAAAATCAAAGCAAAAAAAGGAAAAAATCCCCAAAAACGTAATCCTGGGGAAAACTAAGGAAATTACTAAAATTAAGTGATTGTATTAAGGCAAAATCAACGGCAGTCAATTCTGACTTGAGTACAAAAGGAAATTGCAAATAGAAAGTTTCCTAAAACTTGAAACTGCAAATCTGAAGGCCTAAAACAGAATCAACGGCAGTCAACCGTTCTAGGTAGTCCACCTGCCATTTTTGCGCTGATCTGCCAACTCAAGGTATCTCAGTGCTAACAATGTGTTATCTGACAACTCAACATCATCTGACTCGGATCCTCTTGCATCAGAGACTAAGACATTCACTTTTAACACAAAGTTATGATACACATCTCTTAGATAGTTTCAACCCACTAAATACACAGAACATGACTGCCAAATTATATTGATATCCTAATTAATTAATTTCTTGGTAGAAGGCATGCAAAGAGACAAAATTCCTGGATTGTTGCTCAACACCATGATCTAGTATTTAGGGAAAAATTATAGGCATAATCAAACAAGAAAGAGCTAACAAGATCCTTTTGTTCTCATGAGCTACTGATCTTTCAAGCAAGGTTTAAACCCAGATATTGGTGAAATGTAGCGTGTCAAAACACAAGTTGCCAAGGGATTTTAGGAAAAGGAAAATGGAGAAAACAAGTTATGATAAAAAAAATAAACAAAGAAAGTAAAGCATAGAAAACAGAGTCATAACAAAAATTAATAACAAAATGGGTTTCCATCATTTTCAATCCCAAAATAATTTTTAGACCCCACACCCACCATTAAAAAAAATATCCTCTGAACAAGAAAAAGGTTAAGGGACATAATAGAAATGTTGAACCAAAGCCACATCAAAAGGCCAATTCATGGTTACAGCTTAAAAGTTTTTTAAAAAAAAAAAAAATTTGAGAATGTGGGTAGATTAAATTACTATGGTACAGATTGACCCTGATAATTGAATAATTCAACTTGAGAGCATCAAATGCAGAAGTTATCTTCTTCTTCTTTTCGCTCCTTAGCATCATCAATAACGGTATAATTTTGGCTATAAATGGCACTAGTCTCAAGGGAGAAGAATACGTAATAGGTCTCTTCTATCCACAGAAAAAATATATATATAAAAAATCATCTACAAACATGACAGATAAAAAAGTGCCAAACAAATATGCTACTATATCAAAATATACAGATTGAAGATATCAATATCAATCACTACTAAAATTTACACTAAAAAATTGAAGGGCAGATGCCATAGAAACTATCTATACAAGTAATTAAGACTAAAACCCAATGAGTTTAACCATATTCTAGGACACCCTCTAGTGGCATGGGTTCATATGCATGAATAGAGATTAGGCAATAATCAAGAAAATTATTCATGTATAAGTCTAAACAGAGGAGAGCTAGGGAAAGTAAACGGAAGATATACAATTAATCCAAACGATTTCTATGGCTTCGATGTTCGCTACCAAATTCCATTGGGAAAAGGTAAGCAATTCATACATGAATGGAAAATTATACAAAAATAAAACTGAGTCTCACGTAAATCAAGAGAAAGAAACGTTATATAAATCTTAGTGAAAATTTTGTGTTATGTTTTCTAGGGTTTGCAGAAGAAATAGTGATGGAGAGAGAGATGGCGTGCAAAAGCGAATGGCACAATAGAAAATAAGAGAAAGAAATGCTTTACATAAGTGTTAAAATTCATTCTACCTGTTACTCAAACTTGGGTGTACAGTGTGGTACGTAGACGGAGATGATGCAGCGTGTTTTAACTGTTTTCAGTCTTTTTGGCTGAGAACAGTGAAAACGGTTTTATTTCGTTTTCTAAAGTAAGCGTATTTCCAATTTTGTTTTCCATTTTTTTTTTTCATGGCCAAACACATTTTTAATGTTTGTTTTCATTTTTTTTTTAGAAAATGACCATTTTCTAAAACCAAACACACTCTATAATTTTTTTTTTTTAATTTTTAGAGGGAATAAGGAATTTTTTTCCAAAAGTTTGAAGGGTCGTGCAGAAATTCTCTCTCTCTCTCTCTCTCTCTCTCTCTCTCTCTCTATATATATATATATATATATCATTTTGGAATTTGAAAAAATTTTACGAAATCATTTTCTCTCACTAAGACTACTCTTTCTTTCTCTAGAAAAGCTTATAAACACATTTAAACACTTTGAAATTGAAGAATTGATAATTGAAAGATTGAAATTGTTTAAGTTTACGGAATAATTTTCAAGAAATTTGAGGAAAGCTTTGAAAAAGGTAACATTAATGAATTTTATTTTTATGAATTGAATTTTGATAGGTTGTTCTTCTAATATTCTTCAAAGAAGCTTTGAAATTGGATTTTTAAATAACAAAAGGAATTTATGATAACAATATTGAATTTTAAAGATAGTTGAATTTATGCATACATGAAATTACTCGGAATTGGGTATAGAAATTCAGAAGTATGAAATATAAAAGAATTGAAGAATAAGATAGAAATTTAATGAGATATTATGATAGGTGTTGATGATCAGCAATCATGTGGAATTGTTGAAAATAGCAAGAAAGGAAAGGAGGTTGTCCAAGAATAGCTTTAAGTGCTACTATGTGACTTAGATTTATTTTTAGTAAACGAGACTAACATGAAAAATGAATTGATAATGGTATGAATGAATTATTGAAATATAATATGAAATGCTGATTTAAGGAAATATATGATATTTGGATGAAATAAAAAGACATTATGAACAATAAATTGATGAACTAAGATAGTTGAAATATTATTGAATTAATGTTGTATCTATGAAAGATTAATTGATAGAAATATATGTTGAATAGAGAAACAAATATCTTAAGGTTATGATCAATAAGTTGATATTATATGAAGAGATAGTTTATATATATAAGATAAAATGAAATAGATGGTTCGATTGTATGTTATGATATGCCTACTTGCATGTTGCAGATCATATGCATAGAGGGGAGACCAGGAAGGTAGCTGGACTAAATGAAACATGTCGACATGTGGGATGACGTTCCCAGATGATGTACCAGATATTAGTATTCTCATACTTGATTATATGGAGTGATGATGAAATGATGAGAAAGAAAGAAAGAAAGAAAGAATGGTGATATTATCACTCCATTTATTTTATATTTTATTACTGTTGATTGATATGCTAAAGCATCAGTCTTGATAATGAAATGATTAATAGAAATATAAGTCTCACAATGAGACAACTATTATGAGAAAATAATTGAAAGGATGAGATGATAAAAATATACGAATGATTGATTGTATGATGTGAACCTCATAACGAGGTAAATATTGATAGAAGATGATGATAATGATATTGAACTGAAAATCTTAAGCTAATTAAATATATGAGAAGAAAATTTAAATGTATTTGTATATGATAAATTTTATTGGAAATAATATAGTATGATGATTGATTAGAATTATGGTATGAGTAGAGATAGAAGAATATTATTGTTGAATTATATATGAGATGACAATTGTAAGTAAATTGAAAGATTAATTGAACTATTGAATTATATGTTATGACTAGAAGTATACAACTCGAGTACTTCTATTAAATTTAATTCACTTAGTTTGTGAAGCTTACTCCTCATTGTTGAATAATTTCAGGTAGCGGGTAGAACTGATAGATTATTGAGCTGAGATTCAACATAATTAGTTTAAGTAAGTCCTGTGGTCAACATCCTCAGACATTGTAAGAAAGAGAAAAAAAGAAATTTTTGAGAAAGACTGTTCATGCATTTCATTATGTTTGTATATATTTGATTCCGATAAGAGAAAGATGATGTATCTCCTCTAAAAAGAGTTGAGGCTTGGAGGTAATTATTATTTTATGTTAATGTATGTTTTTATATTATTGCATATATGCGTCATACTGGAATATTAAAATATAACTATTCTGTCTCGGGGTGGCCAGTCTGCGATGGGTCGTTACAATTTTGGTATCAGAGTATTAAGTTTTATTATTTTGTAGACTGCATAAAATGTAAGAAATTGGAAGATTAAAACAATTATATTATAATTTAGAGTGTGAGGATGCCATATGGATGTGTCAGACCTAGAGATAAAGTACTGAATCAGAGAGGGCATGGTAGGCCCCAGATATAGAGAAGAGTTGAGGTTGAGATGGAGGTTGAGTTGGTGATTCCTATAAGGGAATGTGTTGATAGTACAACTGGTACTAGTAGAGGTAGCAAAGAATCTGGTGTTGGGAGAGATAAGCTAAGAGATGCTCTTAATTGTACTTTAGAGAGAATGAATGTAGTAGATGATAGAGTTGATAGTTTACAGAGGAGACTGGATAAGAGGGCTAGAGCAGAACTTGATATGGCTATAAATCTGGTGAGACAGGATATTCAAGAATGAGAGGGTGAGTTTGTACAAGAGATATAGGGTGATTGATTTGTTAGATCCATTAAGTTGAATCTCTTGTCATTTAAAGGATCTGTTAATCCTTCTGAGGCTAAGTTGTGGATGAAATATGTTGAAAGATTATTTGGTATACTGCCAATAACTAATAGGCATAGGGTTGCCTTTGCTTCGTTTAAATTAGAGGGTGAGGTTGTTGAATGGTGGGAAGACTCTTTTCTTAAACTAAGTGCAAATGTTAATAGACCCTTAACCCAGAGTAGGTTTAAGGAGACTTTCTTTGATGAATATTATCCATATACTTTTATATCATAGCAGGGGAGATACTTTATCCATTTGAGATAGAACATGCTGACTGTGGCTCAGTATGATAGCAGATTTGTAGCTTTATCGAGGTTTATGCTAGAGTTGATACATACAGAGAAAAGAAAGTGTAAGAGATTCCTATACGGATTAAACTTTGAAATCATATCTAAAGTTTCTTATATAAGATACGTGAATTATGTAGTGTTGGTGGACAGAGCACTTCATATTGAGAAAGATGTGGTGGTAGTATAATGTTTGAGAGAGAGACTATATCTTGTTATAGATGTAAGCAGATAGGACATCTATCCCATAATTGTCCTACTTTGAATTGCTTTGTATGTGGAGAGGGTGCACACAACAGTGTAGATTGTCCATTGGGAGATCTGTTGAGGTGAATGTTGGGTGTTAGGAGGAGACAGTTAGAGGGAGGAGGAAGATCTGGAGGAGTTCAATGTAGAGCTATGGGCGAATGAGCAATTACTGATAGGGGATGAGGTGGTCAGATGTAGCCCAGAGATAACAAAGTTTATGCTTTGACGCAACAGGATGCTCAAGCTACTCTTGATGTTGTTATAGGTATGATATTTATTCTTGATAGACCTGCTAGATTGTTGATTGATCCTGATGCAACTCATTCATTTTCATCCAGATTTTTTATGTAGTCTATTGATGTTTGTGTTAGTACCTTGATGCATAATGTTATTGTTAAGTTTTCTACTAGGGATAGGGTTATAATCAGGACTATTTATCGGGGTTGTGTAATCCGCATGATTGATAAAGAGTTTAAAGTTGATTTGTTGCCTTTAAGTATGATTGATACTGATTTGATTTTGGATATGGATTGGTTGTCAGCGTATCACACCTGGATTGATTGTTTCAGGAAAAATGTGGTGTTCAGGATACTTGGACAAAAGGAGTTTAACTTTCAGGGAGAATGTAAAATACTTGCAAACTATCTTATTTCTACCTTGACTGCTAGTAGATGGTTGAGGAATTGTTGCGAGGGATATTTGACTTATGTGATGGATTCTAAAATTAAGGATAAAAATGTAGAAGAAATCTTAGTGGTGAAAGATTTCGCTGATGTATTCCCTGACGAGTTATCTGGTTTGCCTCCTAGTAGGAAGATTGAGTTTTCTATTGATGTGATTCCAGTTTCAATACTCATATCTATAGCACCCTACAAAATGGCACTTGCTGAGCTGAGAGAGTTAAAAGTTTAGCTTCAAGAGTTGTTAGATAAGTAACTTATTCGACCTAATATGTCATGTTGTGGAGCTCCTATGTTGTTTGTAAAGAAGAATGATGGAACGATGAGATTATGTATTGATTATAAACAGCTAAATAAGATTACTATCAGAAAAAAAATATACTTTGCCTAGACTAAATGATTTATTTAAGCAGTTGTAGGGAGCGAGAGTATTTTCAAAGATAGACCTAAGATCAGGTTATCACAAGTTGACGATAAATGAAGGGACATGCCTAAGACTGCTTTTAGGACATGTAATGGCCATCATGAGTTCTTTGTCATACCCTTTGGGTTGATCAATGCTCTGGAAATATTTATCGATTTGACGAATCGAGTGTTTAAACCATTCTTGGATAGATTTGTGATTATGTTTATTGATGATATACTGGTGTATCTAAGAATGAGGTGGAACTTGTAAAATATTTAGAGATAGTGTTTGAGATTTTAAGGAAAGATAGATTATTTGCAAACTTTTCTAAATGTGAATTTTGGTTAAATGAAGTGTCTTTCTTATGGCATCTAGTGACTAGAGATGGTATAGTAGTTGATCCACGGAAAATAGAGGCAGTATTGAGTTGGGGTAAGACCGACTAGTGCGACTGAGATTAGGAGCTTTTTTGGAATGGTTGGTTAATATAGAAGATCTACCCAGAATTTTTCTATTATTGTAGTACTATTGACTAGATTGACTAGGAAAGAGGTGAATTTTGTCTTGTCAGAAGAGTTTCCAACTATTGAAAAGAGAAGTTGACTACTGCTCCGGTATTGGTGCTTTCTTTAGATGATGAAGGATTTGTGGTTATAGTGATGCGTCACATCAGGGTTTAGGATGTGTTCATATGCAACATGGGAAGGTTGTGGCCTATGTTTCTAGGAAATTGAAAAACCATAAGAGAAATTACTCGACCCATGATTTAGAGTTGGCTACCATAGTATTTGCTTTAAATATTTGGAGGCACCATCTATATGGAGCCACTTGTAAAACTTATACAGATTAAAAGAGTTTGACATTTCCACCTACCTAGAAGGAGTTGAATTTGAGGCTGAGGAGGTGGATGGAGTTGATTAGTGACTATGACTATACAATTCACTATCATCCGGGGAAGGCGAATGTAGTGGCTGATGCGTTGAGTAGGAACTCTACCGGTAAGTTGGCTTCTATTGAGTGTCATGATATGAATCTGATGGTGGAAGTGAGAGAAGTGTGAATGCAGCTAAATATCCTTCATCATCTAAAGAAATATTGATGGCTAATATGGTGGTACAATCTTCTATAGTAGAATGGTTGTTGGATATACAGAGTAGAGATGAGCAGATAGAGAAGATCAGAGAAAAAGTATTGTGTGGGGAATAGACTGAATTCAGAATCAGAGATAATGGCATGGTAATATTGGGACATATAATTTTTGTTCCCAATGATGTTCAGATGAGGAAGGTTATATTGAGATAGGCTCACGATTTAATGTATTCAATGCACCTAGGAAATAATAAGATGTGTAGGAACTGAGAAAAAAACTTTGGTGGTCAAGGATGAAGAGGGATGTAGCTAAATAAATTTCTAAATGTTTTATTTGTCGGTAGGTGAAGTCTAAGAATAGACATCCGATAGGTTTACTACAACCTTTTCTAGTGCTTGAATGGCCATGGGAGAATGTTAGTATAGATTTTATTTCTAGCTTTCCCAGTACCCAGAGAAGTCATGATACTATGCAGGTGATTGCAGATAAACTTCCTAAGTTATCCCATTTCCTTCCTATTAAAACTACTTAGAGTATTGAAAATTTGGTTGAACTATACGTAGTTGAAATAGTGAGGTTATATGAGGTACCTTTGAACATAGTGTCAGATAAAGATTCTAGATTTACATCTAGATTTTGGAGAGGCTTTTAGAAAGCCATGGGTACACAGTTGTAATTTAGTACAACTTTTCATCCTCAAACTGATGGGCAGACAGAGAGGGTTATTAGACTACTAGAAGATATGTTGAGGACAAGTGTATTGAGTTTCTAAGTGAGCTGAGACATTTATTTACATTTGATTGAAATCGCATACAATTATCAGTATCAAGCTAGTATTGGGATGGCACCATTTGATACGTTGCATGGTAGGAGATATACAACTCCTGCATCTTGGGAAGAGTAGGGAGAGAGAAAGATATTTGGTCCAAAGATGATAGATTTGACTATTGAAAAGATTAAATAGGTTAGAGAGAACCTTATAGCAGCACAAAGCAAACATAAAGGTTATGTTGATAATAGAAGAAGACATCTTGAGTTTTAAGCATGTGACTAGGTGTGTTTGAAGATATCTCCATGGAAAGATGTATTGAGGTTTAAAAAGAAAGAAAAACTGAGTCCGATGTATATGCGATCATATGAGGTGATTGAGAGAGTTAGGCCATTAATATATAGATCGGATTTGCCTCCAGAGTTGAAGCAGTTACATAATGTATTTCATGTTTCACTTTTGTGAAAGTGTTTACATAATGAATCCCATTGTATTCCGAGTCAAGCTATTTAATTTCAGGAAGATTTGACATTTATGCAAGTACCAGTGAGAATCTTCAACAGGAAAGAATAAGTCTTGTGAAATAAAGTGATTCCATTAGTTCAAGTTTTATGACAGAATAAAGATGTTGAGGAAATTACATAGGAGCATGAGCCAAGTATGAAGAAATATTGTCCTCAGTTTTATCATGAGTTAGGCAAGAAAATTCTGGGGACAAATTTTTTATAAGAGGGTAGAATTGTAATACTAGTATCCTAAAAGTAAAGGTAAAGAAGTAATTTGATATTTATATTGAATTAAATATGCATACATGAAAGATTATTTGTCAAATTTGAAATAATTTTCAAGAATAATATTGAGAATTTGTTTGGAAAGAATTATTTTAAGGAGAAAAGTACTTAAATTTTATGAAATGGAAGTTGAATTGAAAAAAATTTTGAAGAAAAATGTGGATTAAAGTTAAGAAAAATATTTGGAAAATATGGAGGAAGAAAATATAATTTTTCTATAATTTTTATAACTTTTAGAAGGAAGAATAATTTTTTTTCAAAAGTTTGAAGGTTGGACCAGTTAGTCGAGTAGCCAACTGCTGGGTGAACTAGTCGATCGGGTAACCAACTGGTGGGTGAACCAGTCGACCGGGTAACCAATTTGTGGGTGAACTAGTTGGTTGGGTAGCCAATTGGTGCGGAAATTTTATATATATATCATTTTGGAATTTGAAATCATTTTACGAAATCATTTTCTCTCACTAAGACTACTCTCTCTCTTGAAAAGCTTATAAAAGCTTTGAAATTGAATAATTGATAATTGGAATATTGAAATTGTTGAAGTTTATGGAAGAATTTTCAAGAAATTCGAGGAAAGCTTTGAAAACGGTAACGTTAATGAATTTCATTTTGAAGAATTGACTGTTGATACGTTGCTCTTCTACTATTCTTGAAAGAAGCTTTGAAATTGGATTTTTACCGAAAAAAAGGAATTTCTGTTAACGGTATTGAATTTTAAAGACAATTGAATTTATGCATACATGAAATTACTCAGAATTGGGTATATAAATTCAAAATTATGAAATATAGAAGAATTTACAAATAAGATAGAAATTTAAGGAGATATTAGATAGGCATTGGTGGTCAGCAATCGAGTGGAATTGCTAAAAACGGTAGGAAATGAAAGTAGATTGTCCAATAGTAGCTTTAAGTACTGCTATGTGAGTTAGATTTACTTTTTGTAAATGAGACTAACATAAAAATCACTTGATAATGATGCGAAATAATTATTGAAATATAATATGAAATGTTTATTTGAAGAAATATATGAGATATGTGATATTTGGATGAAATGGAAAGACATTAAGAAAAATAAATTGATGAATTGAGATAGTTAAAATATTATTGTATTAATGTTGTATGTATGAAAGATTAATTGATAGAAATATATTTTGAACAAAGAAATGAATTTCTTAAGGTTGTGATCCATAAGTTGATATTATATGAAGAGATGGCTGACATACATATGATATTGTGAAAGAGATAGTTTGATTGTATGTTATGATATGCATGCTTGCATGTTGCTGATCATATAAATAGAGGGAAGACCAGGGAGGTAGCTAGTCTGGATGAAGCACATTGGCATGTGGGAAGACATTTCAAGATGATATATAAGAGATTGGTATTCCCATACTTGATAGTATATAGCGATGATGAAATGACGAGAAAGAAAGAAAGATAAAAAGAAAGAAAGAAGGAATGATGATATTATCACCTGCATTTATTTTATATTTTGTTATTATTGATTGAGATGCTAAAGCATCAGTCTTGATTTTGAAATGATTGATAGAAAGACGAGTCTCACGGTGAGATAACTATGATGAGCAAGTAATTGAAAGGATGATATGATAAAAAAAAATATGAATGATTGATTGTATGATGTGATCCTCATAACGAGATAAATATTAATAGATGGTGTATTGAATTGAAAATCTTGAGGTAATTAAATATATGAGAAGAAAATTGAAATGCCTTTATAAATGAGATACTTTATTGGAAATAATATATTATGATGATTGATTGGAATTATGATATGAGCAAATATAGAAGAGTATTATTGTTGAATTATATATGAGATGACAGTTGAAAGTATATTCAAAGTTTATTTGAATTATTAAATTATAAGTTATGACTAGAAGTATACAAATCGAGTACTTCTAGTAAATTTAATTCACTGAGCTTGTCAAGCTTACTCCTCATTATTGAATAATTTCAGGCAGTAGGCAGGACTGGTAGATTATTGAGCTAAGATTCAAAGGAAATAGTTTAAGTAAGTTTTGTGGTCAACATCCTCAAACATTGTAAGAAAGAGAAAGAAAGAAAATATTGAGGAAGACTATCCATGCATTTCATTATGTTTGTATATATTTGATTCCGATAAGAGAAAGATGATGTATCTCCTCTGAAAAGAGTTGAGGCTCGGATATAGTTATTATTTTATGTTAATGTATTTTTTATATTGTTGCATAAATGTGTCATACAGAGATAGTAAAATATAATGATTCTATCTTGGGGTGGCCAGTCCAAGATGGATCGTTACACATACCTACTGACATAATAATGTCACGACTCAAGGGGAAACCATCCATCACATACGAAGACCATCTATTGTGAGGCTCGAGGTATAGGCTTTATAATCGTGCAGTCTTGGACTTAGGAGAGTCCGAGAAGGAGCACAGTAACGCCTATAGAAAGGGGTTTCCACCCTTGAACCAAAAAAGAGAAAGAAAGAAAGAAAAAAAAAAAAAAAAAAAAAAAAAAAAAACTTAGTTGTATAGCTAGACAAGAAAGAAAGGCAGGACTCAAAAGTAACCATACACTCTAAAAAGAGGTAAAACTCAGAGATAATCCTAGGTACAGAGAGACAACATCCGAGGAATAAAGATAGCTAACCAAGTTATCTCCTTCTCCCAATTATCTCTTCATCTCTACATCCTTTTTGTGTTCACCTCAAATAGTGTTTACTGACTTAATCATCGAAGGGTCTTTCCAGGAGTACAAAATATTTGAGAGACTTCTTTTACAGGAGTAGGCGCACTTTCAACACGAAGTTCTCCAACCTAAAGTTCTCTCACTTATACCAACCTTCAACAATACCTCTTTTAAGGCCATTGAAGATTGAATTTCCTCGTCCACTTTTTTAGCATCAACACTATGACTCAAAACTATGGACAGTCACCTTGAACAAGCAGTGTGACTACTCAATAACAAGAATAACAAACTATCTCCAGATCGCACCGTGGGATCATCCTCAACGACAAATACAGTCCACAACCAGATCCAAACCAAAACTATGTGGTTAGATTTTCCTCACTTATATGGTATTGACCCCTTTGGATGAATTTTTAAGGTTGAGAGGTTTTTTAAATATTACAACACAATAGATGACCAACGATTAAGCATATCTTCCTTCCATATGGATGGAAAAGCTTTACAGTGGTTTCAGTAGATGCACATAAATAATATGTTTAGTAAATGGAACCAATTCACATGTGCCTCGGAAATTCGGTTGGGGCCATCTATTTGAAGATCCCTAAGGTGCTATGGCAAAATTAACCCAAACTTCTATTGTCGCTGAGTATTAATCTGAGTTTGAGCTCCTAGCCAATGGAATCTTCAATCTTTCACCTTCATTTTTGGTAAGTTGCTTTATTTTGGGGCTCCGATCAGATATTCGAAGTGAGGTATTAGCTTTCAGGCCTTATTCCATAGCCCACACAATTAAGCTGGCCAAGCTCTAAGAAGTGAAGTTCTTAGAGGCCCACAAGCATATACCCAAATCATTCGCTACTAAAACCCATTTATTACCCATCCCAACAAAATACTACCATAACTCACTTCAACCCAAAAGTCTAGAATACATCTACTCCTAATCCTCACCAACATCGTTTTCTAATGAAACGCCTATCACCAGTGGAAATGCAGTCAAAGAGACAGAGGTCTCTGTTATAATTGCGTGAGAAATAATCATCAGGCTATCGCTACAAATCGCAGCTTCATTTTATCATGACGACTGATGATGATGATCCTGACCAAGACGATAGTGGCGGGGATTTTGACGGCTTGGGTGACCATGATTCCCTTGATATTTCACTGCATGCCTTGACGGTACATCACTCTACAGGTACATTGCGATTAGCGGGAATGATAAAAGGGTATTTTGTTTAGAAATCTAATACTGAGTGGTTGGTAGTTGAAATGTTGCAGGAGGGCATCGTTCAGCTTAGCACGAGTCCGTTCTCATCTCTGGTGTTGTTACTAAAAACGAAGGATGACACATGGTTTTTACACTGATTATCATGTCCTCAATGCCATTATGATCAAAGATTTCTTTTCAATTCCTACGATGGATGAGCTCTTGGATGAACTTAATGGAGCTTCATTTTTTTTTCAAATAAGATATACTCTTTGGGTATCATCAAATTCGTATATGACCAGAGGATCTTCACAAGATGGTCTTCCACACACATGATGGACATTTTGAATTTTTAGTTATGTTGTACGGTCTTTGGAATGCTTCATCCCCATTCCAGGCTACTACGAATGATATCTTTCGCCCTTTCCTTTCGAAATTTGTACTTGTTTTTTCGATGATATTTTTCCTACAGTGCTACTTGGAGTGATCACATTCAACACTTAATTGAGGTACTATCCATTTTGAAAGATAATAGTTTTATGCTAAGTAGAGTAAGTGTCTCTTTGGCCAGTCTTCATTGGAATATTTAGGACACATTGTTTCAACCCAAGGAGTTTCTGTTGATAACTTCAAAATATGCGTGATGTTGCATTGGCCTATGCCCACCACAATCAAGGAGTAGAGAGGTTTCTTGGGGCTTACTGGGTACTATCATTGATTCCTTCGTCACTATGCACATATAGTTGCACCTTTAACATATTTACTTAAGACAAATGCATTCTTGTGGACTGATGAAAATCAATCAACTTTTGAACAACTGAAACAGACGGTCACAACTACTCCTATTTTATCACTAACCAATTTTTCTTACCTTTTACCATTGAAACGGATGCATCTTGAATTAGTATTGTGACTGTTTTATCACAAAAGGGCCACCACATTGCTTCTACAGTCGCAAACTCTCTCTTAAGATGCAGCAATGTTCAACTCATATGGGAGAAATGTTCACTATCATAGAGGTTGTTCTTAAAAGGCGGCAATACATGTTAGACCACAAATTTTATATTAAAACATACCAAAAGAGACTCAAAAGTCTAACCAATCAAAAATTTAGATTTCGAACAACAATAGTCGTTGACAAAATTACTTAGGTTCATTTTTTAAATCAGTTACAAACCAAGCAAGGCAAATGTAGTGGTGGATGCTTAATCTTGGGTTCCATCTACATGCCATAAGTTCATGGCCATCTCATCTCCTTTCTTTCAAATTATTGATCAGCTGCAACTCAAAAATGAAAATCACCCCGAGCTACAGAAGATTCATAAGTCATTAGTCACAAACCCCTTCTCTGACAATGGGAACATAGCCCGTAGCAGGCTTCTTTATTTTTCAAACCATTTGGTTGTTACTTTTGACTCTCCACTTTGTGAGTCCTTAATCCATGAATTTCATTCATCTACACTTGGGGGCATATTGGGTTCCTAAGGATGTTCACTTGTCTGGACCTGAACTTTTATTGGAAAAGCATGCGACAGGATGTTAAGAAATTTTTGTGAAATGTCAAATCTGCTAACAGGTTAAACCATTGACTACATTACCAACTACAACCACTTCCCATTCTAAAGCAAGTCTGGGAGGATATTGCCATGAATTTCATCACAGGGATGCCAAGCTCTTGCGAAAAAAATTTCAACATGGTGGTGATTCGCTTGCAAAGTATTCCCAATTTTGACCTCTCTCTAGTAACTTTGCTAGTAACAAAGTTGCTGTAATTTTTTCTTCTGAAATTTATAAACTCCATGGTTTGCCTCGCATTTTTGTCAATGATCAGGATCATTTGTTTGTCAATACATTTTGGAAAGAATTATTTCGACAGCAAGGAACCTCTTTGCATATGAGCATCGCCTATCATCCCCAAACGGATGGGTAATCAGAGGCCTTGAATAGGTTTATATTTAGAAATGTATCTACACTATTTCATTTTATATGAACCGACACATTGGGTGATATTCTTACCATGGGCAGAATTTTGGTATAACACTGCCTTTTAATCAGCAGCAGGTATGGCATTGTTTCAATCATTATATGAAAGGTTGCCTCCTACCATCCCTAGCTATATACTCGGTTTGTCCAAATTGGAGGCAGTGGGTAGTGATTTATCAAAGCGTGACACTCTCATGCAGCTACTTAAAACTAACTTATTGTGTACTTAAAATTGAATAAAAAATCAGGCTAACAAACATTGGGTGTAGAAGGAGTTTCTTATAGGAGATTGGGTTTCTGTGAAGCTTCAGCCGTAGGAAACATTTAGTGGCTCTACGCAAGAATGTTAAGTTGGGATGTCATTATTTTGGTCATTTCGAGGTGTTGGAATGCATAGGTTCAGTAGCCTACGAATTGGATTTCCTCAGTCAGACTCATATCCACCCTATTTTTCATATTTCTGTGCTTAAGAAGTATTGGGAGCAACAGGAGGCTCAACGCACTCGATTGCCTTTACTTACTACTACAAGCTCACCGATAGTTCATCCAGTAGCAATTATTGATCATCGTGACCTTCAATGACATGGTGTGGTAGTTTCCCAAGAACTTGTCTAGTAAGAAGGGTTGCCACCACAGGATGCCACCTAGGAAGATATCTCTCGCATTTCAAAATTATATCCATGTTTGAACCTTGAGGACAAGATTCTATCTGAAGAGGAAGGAGATGAGACAAATTCACCTTGTATAGAAGTGCAAGAGGACGTGGCAACTAAAGGGTTTCAGTCAGAAAATAATGGTAACTAGAAGCGTAGAAGCTTTAGGAGTAGGAATAGGTCGTTAGCCTTGAATGATTACATCGAGTAATAGGGATGGAATTATTGTGCCTAACTAAATCAGAGAAGCAAGATATAAAAGGGGCAAAGGCAGTTTGTTAAGATATGAAGAATTATTTTTCTTTTTCTTAGGAGGTTGCCCCCTCGAAGTAGCATTTTATTTCTTGTTTGGCCTTTGATTGTTATTTTCAATCAAATATTAGTGAATCCTCAATCCATTCTCTATTTTTTTTTTCACCTATTGAGCAAATACCTTAACATAATATGCATTGTGCTGACCACGGATGTCGTTGGATGCTACTCTTGTTTCTATGTTTCTAAGTGGAGATATGTGAGATTCACAATCAAATCCAAGGTTGTTTTCATTACTAATTAGTTTTGGTTTCATTCTATCATTTAAGAAGGGCTACTACTTTCAATTCAAGGCCTTTCTCTTTTTCATTTATTTCCACTTAAGGTACCTCATATAAAATCTACTGTTTTCTTTTCCAATCTAATTATTTCTTAATTATACCAATGAGATTGTTTTTACTAATAAGTTATGGTTTCATTCTATCATTCAACTGAAAATCTTATTCCAATTTTTTTTCCTTGAAGAAAATTTAGTTTGTAGCAATGAGATTGTTTTTACTGTATTTCTTTCTTAATTTGGCGGAAGGGACTTAAAAGATCCTTTGAGCTGAAAAGAGGGGTGGGTGGTTATGAAGTGAAGATGCGAGGATGTTGGACTAATTAGCTTGCAGGAGCTAAATTAGTTAAATGCCAATAAAGTTTTGGTTCACTGACAAACAAGTTGACGCTACATGATCGGTTGATGTAGAAATATTTTGGTAAGTTGTGCGAGCATGTCAAAATAGAGTTGAATGTTATTATGTACCCAAATTGATCAGGCGATTATAAGAAGGATACATCATATTCAGTGATTTTCTCGTAGTTATAAGTTGAATAAAAAAGATTCATTGTATTCAGTGTCTCCTTCTCGGATCCTCACGTCTTAGTACAAAGTACTAGCGATGGGGTATGGTATGTTACATCTACTCTTAAATTAAGTTAGCATACCCCTAAGATAACAAAAAAGATAAATTTGATTGATTTGATTGTGGTTGTCTTTAATGATTTTTGAAATGCATATTTATAGTCTATGAAATATGTAGGAAACTACCAAGACCAATTACAAGATGACAAATGTCAAAAGAACAAATAGCCACCTGAAAGACAAATAACTTCCCAAAAACTACCTAGTAACCACCTATAACATCGTGCCTAATAATAACTTAACACATGGAAAAAATCTTTACAAGGAAATTCAATATTAGCGATGGATCAATCCGTCGATGATAAATCTCTTTTTCGTGGCAGATAAGTATCTGTGACGAAAATCCATAGAAGATAAGTATCTATGATGGAATTTTATAGTAGATATTCCCTCACAGATAGCCTAGTCACTAATAAGATTATCTACGACGAAATATATTTTCATTACAGATAATTATTTTCTGCGACGAATTTTGCGATGGATTATCCATCATAGAAAATGTAGTCATATTTGTTCAAAATTATTTAAAAAATATTAAATCATAAAAAATTATTATTTTAATGAAGATATATGTGATGGATTATCCACGGGACAAGTATTTCATATTTTCGCCCCTCAAACTACTAAGTGTCAATGGTTTGAATAAAAAATATTTAGTTTCCCTCACAAAATCCAAATCAGTGATCCAAATCCGATTTAGTTTGTTCTCACAACTCACATTCTATACTATGGACATATTGTTATCCTGGCTCATCCACAGAACGAGTATTTCGGATTTTCGCCCCTAAAACCACTAAGTGCTAATAGTTTGAACCTAAAACGTCTACTTTCCATCACAAAATACAAGCCGGTAATCCAAATCTGATTTGGTTTGTTCTCACAACTCACATTCTATGGTACGGACATGTCAGTACCTCAGCTCGTCCACGAGATGAGTGTTTCATATATTTTCCCCTAAAACCAGTAAGTGTTGCATGTTCGAACATAAAACCACTAAGTGTTAACATTATATGGTATATATCATGCAAATTATGGTAATAAAGTTTTAAAAGTGTTTAATACTTACATATGATGGTAGAGTTGGATGTGGTGGTGGCGATGGATGTACATGTGGAGGTGGTATGCCACAACTCTGAGAGATGGCAGCCATGACATGTTGTATGCCTTCGTTCATATGTTCCTGCATCCGTTGTTTGTCTACTCCATGCATTATTTTGTCTTCTCTAAATGTTGATGTACCTTTCATACCTGCTGATCCACCTCTGCCTATATGTTCTACTATATAAGCTCATCCTCAAGAAATAAGGAGCCTCGAACCTTAGAGAAGGTGGGAGTAGAGGACAAACAATAGCCTGCTGATTTCCTAAGCACACTAGTTAGGTCCACCATATAAACAACCCTTCTTAGCCCCCCCAGACGTTGTCAACCATTTCTCAGTGTCTAATTGCTAGTTTGCGGATAGATTGTCACCATATTTGGAGGTGATAGCTTGACTATAGGACTCCCGTAATACAAATCAATACATTAGTGTGATAAATTAGACAACTAAATGGAAGGACTTTAGTAAGTAAGCTACTTGACATAAAGTTCATATAGCTATAGATAAATCGTCGCTTATACTTAAGCTTACTGCCTTAGAATTTCAATCAATGCAGTCCCTCATCTTCTTGGCTATGTGGGTCTTACTAAAATCTTCCAATACAGTAGGTTTTCTTCCTAATTCTGTCTCCTACATATGGTAATGAAATTTTCATTAAATATGAAAATAGTATTATAATCATGTACTTATAAAAAAAACTAACGTCATGTAAATCATACACATTTATGTATTTATAAATAAAAAAAAAGCATCTTGTAGATAATTACATTATAATTATGTTTATCATGCAGTCTGTGTGCTCTTGTGTACTAATGAACCTCCCAACATGGTGGACAACATCATCCCCTATCCACCTATTAGATGATGCAACATATTGACACCTCTCCAAACTCTTTGTGGCTGTGGGTCACAAAGTCTATCCCAATCTTGTCCACAACCTCCTAAACATTCTCCATGAGCTCTACAATTTTAAAAAAAAAAATGATATTATAAGCCAAAATAAAAAAACAAAAAAAGAGAAGAGATTTATGTACAATATAAAAGTAAATACATAGTTACCTAAAGCAGGGGCATGTGAAGTCGAGGTATCATCTCCTTTACTAGGGTTGCGCCCCCTCCTGCCTCATGTATGGAAAAAATATATACACAATGTTGAAAAGTCATATAAGATACAAAAAGGAACAAGAAATAGAAATATGCTTACAAGTTAATCAACATCCATGCTATGATCATGTTCTTCTTCTTCCTCTTCTTCTTTAACTCCTTCTTTGTATGAAGGAATGTGGACATTTCCCTTCTCTCTAACTTTACAAATTGCCCACTAATCTAGTCTTTCTTTTTTCTTTAAAGAGTACGGTGAGTAGTACACTTATGTTGCTTACTCCACCAACACAAATGGCTAATCAAAATGAAGACTTGATTTATGCTTTATATCTATAAGACTATGTTTCAAATGTACTGTAAGTCCTCTCTTAGAATTATATCATTGGCATTTAAATAATACAACTATGTTATCTTTTCTTATATATTGTAACTCTCTAATTTCTGTCAACATACCATAGAAGTCACGTTCATATACATCGTAACAACTACCTTTCACACATACACCACTATTCATTGTTTTCTTGAATTGTCCATACTTTTCAGTGTGAAATTTGAATCCATTAACATTATAGCCACTGTAACATAGAACACATTCACACAGACCAAGTCCTAGCTCTCGTACGTGGTTCTCAATGGGGTCGTCCCTCAATACTTATTAAAATAAAATATAAATATTTATATTAATCTATTTATAATATTGAGCCAATTATCTCACTCAATGTTTACTTACAAAGTCATGAAGCCATTTCGCAAAATCCTTCTCGCAAAGCTTTTCAATTTGTTCATCGGTGATAAGAGTTTGCACACATATCAGCATTTCGTTGTATTCACTAAAATAATGATAAAATCACATTTTAATAGACATTCACATTATAAACAATAGGTTTAAGATGAGGTATAAGGACTTACTTCACATACGGCTCGATCTTTATGTAATTCCGGAGAACGTATATCTCTGCAACCTTTATCTCATTTTCATCCAAATCTTTGCTAGTCTCATAACCAAATGCATAACCTGGATAACAAAAAAATGGATTGGCTCCCATTTGGATCCACATCTCCCCCATCATTGTTTCGACCGACTTGATTCAAATTTTTTTAAACATTCGGTTCAACATAGTATAAGCAAAAGTTTAAAGTTTCCTCCATGATGTACGCTTCAACAATGGAGCCTTCAACGTGTGTTTTATTATGGGCCTTTTTCTTTAGGCTATGCATACAACTATTTTCCATGTACATATTATGAAGCAATTATACAATGTTTGTCACAAAACACTTTAATATAAACAAAGATTTAGATATCACCCCTTAAAGGGATACATCCAGGGCCCCTAATTTTAGCTTCTTAAGATGGATAGGCAAATGCTCTAGAGTTAAACAATGATAGAGGAAATATATTTTCCAGCTTGCATAAGGTCACAACAATGTTTTTCTCAAGCAACTCCGTATGCTCAACATACAACTCAGTTGTGTATATGTCTCTAAAGAAGTTGCTCAGTTCTGTTAACGAATCCCATATAGCATATGGAAAAAAGTCACCAAACACCAATGGTATTAATCTGTCTATGAACACGTAACAATCATGACACTTCATCCCATAGAATTTACATTCGTTCATATTCACACAACTAGCTATATTTGAGGCATACCCGTCTGGGAACTTCAACTTCTCCACCCATTTGCACACATACATTTTTTGAGACTTATTCAATGTGTATGATAATTTAGGTTTCTTAGGCTTCCCATTTATTTGAACTAAATCCAACTTCAGGCACTTACATAAGTTCTTAATATCCTTACGAGCGTTTGAATTGTCTTTGGTTTTACCATTCACATCTATAACTGTGTTGAAGACGTTGTCAAATATATTTTTCTCAATATGCGTGACATCCAAATTGTACCGAATGATATTTGTCTTCCAATATGGTAATTCTGAGAAAACACTCATTTTCAACCAGTTATACTCCTCATCAAATCCTAGAATCTCTTCTTTCTTGTTCGTGTTACCAGATGAGATCTGATCGAAAGAAAAAACTCTAACCAACACTTTTTCCCCAAACAACCGTGGTGGAGGAGAATCTCTCTTTATTATGCTCTTCTTGAAACTATCCCTCTGCTTTCGAAAAGTATGATCTTTAGGTAAGAACCAGTGATGATCGTCAAACCATCAAGGCTTTTTACCATAAGGGAGTCGAAATAACTTGGTACGCTACATATAGTAAGGATAAGCTAGGTGACCGTGAGTACTCCACTAAGAAAGCATATCATAAGCCAAAAGGTCACTGATCGTCCACAAAAGGGAAACTTCCATATTAAAATTTTGTTTCGCACTTGCATCATAGATAAGAACTCCATCTGTCCACAACATCTTCAACTCAACTAACAACTGTCTTAGATAGACATCTAGATTCTTACAAGGGTCATTTAGATTTGGAATGATTAAGGATAAAAATAAATTGTACTCTTTCATATAGATACCACGATGAAGATTGTATTGAGTGACAAAGATCGACCAGTAAGAGTAAGGGGAAGTTGAATGATTGAACGGAGTGAACTTATCAAACGAGAATCCCAGTCTAACATTTTATGGTTCGAGGGTAAACAATTGGTGCTTATCCTCAAAGTGTTTCCATGCTTCACCATCCACTAGATAGATGAGAGAGTCAAGCTTACTATGTTTGCCCTCCTTATGCCATCTCATTTGTTCGACACTATTTTTTGACATGTAAAGTCTTTGAAGTCTTGGTGCAATTGGAAGGTAACATAACACTTTGTATGTTATTGCCTTTTTGGTTCTTATTTCCTACTTGTTTAGGTTGAAATCTAACATGGCCATAGACATCACAATTTTCTTTTGCCTATCTTTCTGAGAGCACAACATACAATCATTCAAGCATACATGTATCTTCCGATACCTAATTCCTAACCCCTTCACCATCTTCTTGCATTCGTAAAAGTGTTCTGGTAACTTCTTGCCCTCCGATAAAATACTTTTAATTATTGACATTAATCAGTCATAATAGTTCTCAAACATGTTAAAATCTGACTTATAGTTCAACAGCTGAGCAACCACTGAGAACTTGGTATGCTTCTTGCAACCTTCCCATAAAGGCTCATCAGCATCTCTTAATAAATCATAAAACTTAGCAACATCATGATTTGGGGCCTCCACAGCATCCCAATTAAATTTAGGACCAGCATTATCCATTACCATGTCCCTTATCCTATTCTTTTCTCTAAGTCCTTCCTCCACATCATCAATTTGGCTCGTTGAACATCCCATTGACAAAGGAACCTCTCGGTGCCGAGTCCATCTCTTGTAATTCCTAACAAAACCCTTCTTGTATAGGTGCACGATAACCACATCTCTCTTCACAAACTTACTATTGCTACAAATAAAACAATGACAACAAATAGTTTTCTTATACATATAGCTTTCATTACTATACACGAAGTTAAAGAATTGTTCAACTTCATTCCTAAATTCTTTTGATACGGCATTATGCACAACCCGATGGTCCATCCAACTCTAATCAATTAACATCGTTTTAGATAGTAAAACAGTATTGACTTTCCAAGTTATTTCCATTTACAACTAACTTACATTTATAACTAAAAATTACTAAGGTAATTTAAGATTTATGAGATAGACCAATTTATAACCCTTATTTTTAGTGGTATTCAATTTTTAGGGCATTATTTTACATCTTATATATAAAGCATATCCTTATTTGTAGATCCCTCTTCTTTTAAGCATCAAGAGTGCAAGGTAAGATTTACATTAAGAATTTTATTGTCTACCTACAAAAACAATCTATTCATACTCACATAATTGAGAACTAATTAAATTAATAATATAAACAACTTATAATTTGTGTATCTAATCAATGGGAGTAGTGTGGAGCACATAAAAAGCAGTGTGAACCACCGATTGATCGTGTAATCCTGAGTTATAAAACATTTAAAAAATATTAGTGCATAAGAAATTTTAAAAAAATGATTATATATGAACATCACATATGTTGATGCTTTCTAACACATCATTCAATTCACTACAAGGTAAGGATCCTAACCCAATCAGAAGATGTGTAATCCTTGTTGCATTTAATAACTCTTATGTCGTTTATTCTTGAAAAAAGTTCAGCAGTACCTCTCCTTAATTCTCTAAGTACACAACTTAAATTTGGTTTCATCACTAGAAAGAGATAGCCCCGGATTTTGTATGTACCCAGAGAACAAGGAGAAGTATTGTCAAAACTTTATCGAAACAAAACAAGCAAGGAATTCTTAACTACAATACAGATCACACATTCTTAAATTTTCCACACTGGATAATCCAATGATTATTTGAACACAACCACTCTCATTGCACATACATGAATTAGTAAGTAACAAGAGCATTTGTGTCGCTCAATAATCCTTGGACGAGCCATATAAGATAAGATGCAATGCATGATATATGCAAATACATAAAATATAAGATAGATGAAAGAATATGAAAAACTGGGCATTCAATTTGGACCCTCCTCGAGTTTTATCTTTTTTTGTTGATAATTTTATTTTACTTTTGAGTTTCCCTTCAATTTATTTTATCTTTCTTCACTCATTGGAAATCTAGGGCAAAAAAAAAAGGAAGAAGAAGATCTTCTGATGAGCACAAAGAATTCAGATAATGCTTTGGTTATTTGGTCACAAAACGAAAATTTTTATTCTCTAATTTCCAATTTTAGTTACAGTGAATTAACGTTTACAAATCTGTCATGTTCCTAAAGATTATCCCCAAAATCTAGTGGACAACGCAGCACCAAGACTTCTCTAAGTCAAGGTTAGCCTAATTTTTAAATCACATTTTGCCTCAAGAATGCCTTAATAACAACTTAATGAGACCACAAAGCACACATAATTCTTTCGTGAATCTCAATTCTCATTTAACAAGAACCGTTCATGTGCCTTCATGCAACAACAACTTAACTCGATGCTTGTTTGCTACCAAGCATGCACACTAATTGCCTCATACTCGACTGATATGGAAGCCCTCTTGATCAACCACACCATATGTCAAGATAACACAATGTATTCAACCCTTAAATGAGGTACGATTGCTCTTTCCACAAGACAAGAGCCAAAACCAACTCGATCCATAAGACATCATAAAAATGTCTTATCATTGACATCCATGCACGCCACTTTCTCATGGACCCATAACCTCTTTGCCATACTCTCTCACAATCACAATGTTATCGAACATCATGTTGCTTAAAAGAATGTAGCCCAACAACCACAAGAGTTCTACCACAGAACTCAAATCATCTGAAGTTTCATAGCACGCATTATAGCATTCTAAACAATGCACAATTCACCATCATTGTGCTTCTGATCTTCATGCTAGCACACTAGCATAATCAGAGCTAACAGTCCATCAAAGTGCCTCAATGCCTTATAAACATGCACACTTTCGTTCCCATTTAACACCAAATGGCAAGCCGTGATAGTGAATCTAGGGTCAAACCCTCTGCCACAAAAAAAGAGAGTGCAATATTGGTCTTTTCAGCACTACCAATACTATCCATTAAGTTTCATGCTTCATGGGACTCTAGTCACCCATTTAGATGGCCTAGAATCCGCACACCAAGTTTCCTTGGGTGGCTCACTTCATGTACACACATGCCACAACCGATGTGTCCATGCGCATCACCGAGATGGTGGAGAGCCGACACCTTGCTGTCCTTCTCCAAAGTGCATTCAATACACCCTTAAAGAGCCTTAAGTAGTTTTGGCCTTTGCTAGAGGAAACATCCTTGATGCTTGAGCCATCATAATGGCCTTAATAAATCAACCTTGCACCAAAAGCTAATTCTGAAATCATCATTACATTGCTTCTATTTTTTTGGTACACCATAATAATTCTCATTATTTATCTCACACTTAAAACAATAATTACTAAAATGCCACTATGCCAACTTTAAGCAACTCGACACTACACACTAATTTAAAAAAGTTCCATCGTGCCAACTCTAAATAGCTCGATACGTAGTAACTTGACACTACACACTTATTTACAAAAATACCATTGTTCCAACTCTAAACAGCTCGACAAGTAGTAGCTTGACACTACATACTTATTTAAAAAAATTTCATTGTGCTAACTCTAAACATCTCGACACGTAGTAGCTCGACATGAAGCCCTTTTTCACAAAACTGCCATCATGCCAACTCTAGCACCTTAACACCTAGCATCTTGATGCCCAGCATCTCAATACATAGTACCTCAATGCACATAAATTGCTCGTATACCACATAAACACCGTTCTCAGTGGTGCCTGTTGTGACATTCTCCCCCACTCACAATGTTGATGCCTTCATTGATGCATCAAATAAGAACTATTTTTGTCAACTTCTTATTACCTATAGAGCACAACATATGCTAAACTATAGACTCCAAGAGTCTGTCGCCCAACACTATGGACTCGATCAAAGATGCACACTTATACTTCCACTTTCGCTTTACTCGAGCTCAAGTCCACTGCTTATCATAAGGAACAAATAAGCTCAACTCAAAACTTTACCTCAAATCTTAACTCAAAGTCAACTAGAACACTTCCTAGATGACTCAACTTCAACAAAAAAAAAAAACTCAACTCTCAATAGGGTGTGAGACTTTCTTCGCCACACTAATAGATAACCCTTCAACTTGCCACAAATGAAATGACATGCTCCTCAATAATCTCGCCCATTGAAGAACTCCTCTAAGGTAGACATTATGCTAACCACACTCATGTGGCACCGTTCTCTCTTGGACGAGGCAATCATGCCCTATTCAAAGGTCTCTCCCTCTGGTCCTTTAACTGTCTTAAGTGAGCATTTACCAAGACGAAGTTGTTAGGCTCTAGCCATAAGGCTTACCCTAAACTCCAGCTCCACCGAGCTAAAGTCCAATCTTAAAACTTGATAAACCTGCCACTCAAGGATAATAACATGAACCCAACTGCAAAACACACTATGAACTAATCATGTTCATTTTATAAAATCAAATGAGGACGTAAGTGGGGATGCACTATTGCTCATAAGCCAACCGCCCTCTGACGATACCTCTCTCTAGTCCCAAATAAAACTCAAAGTGTCTCCACTCTTGAAGAACACCATAATGAACATTAAGTTTAGGTTTGAGGGGCTCCCCCACTCAAACTCATAACTCAGGGCTACAATAATACAAAGGAAACCCTTCATTTCAAAGGGACCTTACTCAAAACTCAAACTCGAATGTACCATTTCTTGACACTGTGGATTTTTTTTCCACAACTCATCTCAACACCAAATCTATGGCTAGAGAAATCTGCTTCCCAAACTCAAAATGGCAACCTTGATTTTACTAAGGAAACCATTATGACAAAGTGCCTTTGCACAAGATCCGATCCTGGACCTTTAAACACTAACACAACACAGCTCGAATCTAAATAGCCAAATTTAATTACGTACTACAACTCGTGATACTTAAACAAAGGCCACAAGTACAACCAACATACTTTGTAACCATGCTTCAAGTGCAAATCCATTTTCATGAAAAGCACGCAAGTAAAAACTCTAACATGTCTCTAAGAAACACACTTGTGCATAATTTCAAAAGGTTATATTCTTCCAAATTAATAAGCACACACATACCTGATTCTTTAGTTATTTACCATTATCTGAATGGAAGAAATCTTCATTCGGAACCCCTCGATCCGTTGGGAGTTTTCAAAGGAAGAAATCTTCATACGAAACTCCTCGATTAGTTGAGAGTTCTCAAAGGCAAAAATCTTCATACGGAACTCCTCGATCCGTTGGGAGTTCTTAAAGACAAAAAATTTCATAAAAAACTCCTTGATACCAAGTGTTATGATCCTAACACTTTTCTCAAGATGCTATGGTCGTGCAACACTTATCTTAGTCTCCACCAAGCAAGTCATCCAATCTCACTTAATTCAACTTAAGCTTGGCCCACTACAAGAACAATGGATAAGCAACACATTATATTCAAGGGCATAATGTGGGTTAAAGTAATGCACAAGTAAACAAGATATAATATGGCAACAAGCATTGATGTGGCGTGCGTCAAGTCCAAACAAAACATATTAATTAACAAACAATGTGCGGATATGTGCCGAGAAACACTCCCAACCTATAGGCATTCAATGAAACGAAGGCAAAATCACATGCCAATTTCCATGGCAAGATGATCAAAAGAGTGCGTTTATATATTATTTAACATATTTGTACAAGCGACACTAAAAGTATGTTGTTGTCGTAGAGGGGCACCAACAAGCAATATTATAACAAAGATCCCATCCAGGAAGCACCTCAGCGTGGTAAGCTAGACACCTATGAGTACCATTTTCACCCACTCCTAAAGAGTCTTTTAGGTATTATGAAGTCTTGGCATGAGGAAACATACTCCATGCTTGAGCCATCATAATCCTAAAAATAAAAATAAAGATAGAAAACAAAAATTAAAATACTTCCATTTACAAGATTGCCACTAAGGAAACTAAACTATGACATGAGGTAGTGCGGCCATGGGCATAGTACAAGGCCTTGGAAAAGCATAGCTCGTGACATTCTCCCCCACTTATGCTGTCGACATCCTCATTGACTTGTTGGCTTGAAACTCTTCAATCTTCTGCTTGAATATTTGAAGGTCACTTGCTTTCTCCTAACTGGTTTCCTCTTCAGTGAGGTTCCTTCATTTCACCAAGTACTTTTGTCAATAATGTCCTCATTTCTTCACTAGTCTTTTAGAAATAATCTCATTAACTTTTTTAAATTGCTTCTTGAGTGGGATGGTTGGTCTTGTCGGTACATTTCGTGTTGGATCTTCAAGATCTTCATAATAGAGCTTTTAGTTGCTAACATGAAAGACTGGATGTGCATTCAAGCACACTGGTAGCTCCAGTTTATAGGATATCTTCCAACTTTAGCTAAAACATGAACTAGCCCTTCATACTTATGGATGAGTCTCTTATCTTGTCTTCGAAGGAAACATAAATGTTCAAGGTTCATGAGCACCAAGTCCCCCACCTGAAATTGTCTTCGCATTCGTCCTAAGTCAATCCATTTCTTCATCCTTTTGGAAGTAGAAGATTGAAGAGTTTCAAGCCAGTGTTTTAAAAAAACCAACTTGGGGCGCGCCCACGGGCGAAATCCGGGTAAAACACCCACGGGCGTGATTGTTGGGGCGTTTTTTTTTTTTATCGCAACCTCAAAACGACGTCAATTTGGATCAACTGATATCAGCCCATTTAACCAAAACGACGTCGTTTTGATCAGCCACTGCTAATTCTTCTTTCCTACGGTGCGGCTCAAACTCAAGACCTAGTATGTCATGATCATAAACCTTACCACTGAGCTAGCACTGGCGATGTTATTATTATACTTCATAAATATATAATACATGTTATCTAGTTTAATAATAATTACAAACTATTTAATTAATCACTTACAAATTACAACAATATAGAAATATAAGTTATACTTCATATAATTTATATATAAATATATATTAATATTTATAAAATTATAATTATCAGACTATAGTGAGTTAGTAACGTATTAAATTTTGATAAAAATTAATTAATTAATTAAAAATTAAATTATTTTTATTTACTATTCTAATTAATTAATTAATATTATTTTATTAAAAAGTCAAAACATCCCAAAAGATTCAAAAGACTTACCTAAATTTTCAGCCTTTTAGGTAGAATTTTAAATTTTCAACATTTTGATTGGATGTCATTACAAATGGAACCACTATGTTGAATGGATACATATGCAACAAATAATAACGTACCTATAATATCATATGTGATTAAAATTTTCATCAAATTGTTTGATATTTTTGTAAAAATATTTTGATAAATATTCATTCATAGGTCTTAAGTTAGTAAAGTTTATTGATAATTAATTAATTATTTTAATTTTTTAATATTTTTATAATTTAATTAATATTATTTTATCAAAACGCCCCAATGTTTTAAAAGGCTTACGCCCCAACGCCTCGGGGCTTACGCCTCGCCTCATTGAGGCAAAACGCCTCGCCCAACGCCCTCGCCTCTGAAAACACTGTTTCAAGCTAACAAGTCAACAAGGATGTCCACAACATAAATGGGGAAAAATATCATGAGTTGTGCTTGTCTAGAGCCTTGTTCCATGCCCATAGTCGCACTACCACGTGTCATGGTCTAGTTGCCTTAATGGAAATCTTATAAATGGCAGTATTGTAATTTTGTGTTTCTGTCTTTATTTTTCTTTCTATGATTATGATGGCTCAAGCATGGATTACGTTTCCTCATGCCAAGCCTTCATAATACTTAAAGACTCTTTAGGGGTGGTGAGCATCAGTTTGCTTAGTGTCGAGCTTACCATGTCGAGGTGGTAGCTTACCATGTCGAGGTGTTTCCTGGATAGGACCTTTGTTATAATGTTGCTTGTTGGTTCCCCTATACCACAACAACATACTTTTAATGTTGCTTGTACAAATATGTGAAATAATCTATAAAAGCACTCTTTTGATCATTTTGGCATGTGATTTTGCCTTCATGGCCGTTGTATGCTTTTGCGTTGGGAGTGTACTCTAACACACATTTGCACATTTTTTGCTAATTAATGTGACTTGTTTAGACTTGGCATGCGCCGGGACGCACACCGCATCAATGCTTGTTGCCTTGTCATATCTTGTTTACTTGTGTACGCATTACTTTAACCCACATTATGCCCTTGAATTTTAATGTGTTGCTTGTCCATTGTGCTTGTAGTGTGCCAAGCTTAAGTTGAATTAAGCGAGATTAGCTGACTTACTTGGTGGAGACCAAGACAAGTGTTGCACGAATCATAGTGTCTTGAGAAAATTGCTAGGATGATTTAAGGCAAAGTTCATAATTCAAGTTATGAAAGGAAAAGTTCATGATACAAGATACCTTTTTTCATTATATTCTACAACTGCAAATTAATGAAAAGAAAAGTTAAAAAGAAAAAAGAGGAGTAAGTTTTTTATTTACCAAATATAAAATATTAAGGTGCAATTCGGACAAATTACTTAAGTTTTTTATTTACCAAATATAAAATATTAAGGTGCAATTCTGACAAATTAGTCCAACCTAATCAGATTTTGAATAGGCTAAGATTGAGTCTTTCAAAAGTTTGATTAAATTATAGTTGAAAAATCTCAACTTGAATTAATTTTGAATAAGATTAAATTTTGTAAATCCAAATTTAATTATAACTATACATATAAATTTTTCAAATTGTGTGAAATAATTTTTTATTTTATTATTTTAGATTTTTATTATTTTTAGATTATTTTAAGAACTTTTGAAATGTAATTTTTTTAGTTATTACCATTACTAACTAATGATTTGAATTTGAGTAATTAAAAATTTTTAATTTAAATCTCAAAGATACTTAACTTGAATATTAATTTGACTATTTTAAAAGTCTATTCGTAAGGATGATTACTTTCAATATAGAAAAATACTATAATTCAATTTGTATGTAATTTATACAGTTTTTTTATAAATTACAAAAGTTCAATTTGTAAACACTGATTTGAACGTTCTCTTGAAACCAACATGGTATAAATTATTCACATGATTTATATATCAAACCAACATGGAAACTTGACATAAGCAACATGTGAACAACAAAATGGAAATTATATAAAAAATAAAAAATAAACGAAAATTGGAAAACAGTCACCAAAAAATTACAATCAAAGGAAATTTGACAAAAACAGCAACCTGTACACAAGGATATATTCAAAAGCAAATAAAATATTTCTTCAACATCTCAAGCATCTAATTTTGGAAATTAAGAATATTTGAACAATTTAAAATAAAAAATGATAGAGGTATTGACCAAGGAGAAAGTGTTGGTTTGGTACGACGGAGGGCGTGGCGGACGAAGGGTGCGGCTGACAGTGATGGGGAGTGAGAAGGAAGAGAAGAGAGAGAGAGAATAAAAGAGTTCGCGCGGTCAGGAGATTATGAAGAAGAAGGAAGAAAAAGAGAAAGAAAGAAAGAAAAAAAAGAAGAAGCAATGGAGAAAGAGAGAAAGAGAGACCGAGAAAAGAGTATAAGGGAAGCATGTGTGGATTCAACTCAAATCAAAACAGAGCATTTCTAGCCTAAAATCACGTCAAATATTCTCTCATTAATTATATATTTGGAGCTTATTCTAAATTTGAATTCTATAGCTGTATATTGTAACAGTACCACAGTTTTTGCCTTATTGTTTACATGTTTCCTAAATTAGCTTCTCTATCACTCTGTATATAACATAGATTTTCTATCGATGAAAAGTGTGGGAATTTGTTCATTGAAATCACTGCAATATCTACTCCTTTACATGGTATCAGAGCAGCCGATCTCTAACAAGCCACCGATCAAAACCCAAACTTTACCTTCAATACCCAACCTCTTTCCGCAGCAGATAAACCCCTCACTGCTCTCAATATCTCTGCCCAAATCAATGAAAAATTAACTCCCTCCACCTTTCTTCAATGGCGTGCTCAATTTGAAGCACTTCTTATTGGTTACGATTTACTCGACTATGTCTAAGGCACTCTTCGGTGTCCCTCTTCCACTGGTACCGCCGCTGATGAGCTACGCAAGACCCATTGGGTCAAACAGGATAAACTTATCCTGAGTACTATTTTAGCCTCCACATCTCCTTCAATCACACCACTAATTGCTACGGCAAAAACCTCTCATGAAGCTTGGAAAAAGCTCAAAAATTTATATGCTAGCCGATCAAGAACTCGTGCTATGCAGCTAAAGGAGGAATTTGTCCTAATCCAGCGTGGAAATCGGTCGATCACAGAATATCTCCATGCTGTGAAGACCTTGGTTGATGAAATAGCCATTATTAATCATTCAATTTCGGATGATGACCTAACCCTTTATGTGTTGAATGGTTTAGGCCATGATTTTCGGGAGACTGCAGCGCCTATTCGAGCCCGAGAATCATCACTCGCCTTTGAAGAGTTGCACAACCTTTTGGTTAGCCACGAGGCATATCTGAGGCGCTTGGAAGCAGCAACGCAGCAAATGGTTGCTTCCGCTAACTACACGAAGACGAAGCAGTCTACGCAAGGGGGAAGTCAATCGTGGTCTTTCAAGCAAAATGCCCTTTCCC